>JAKSZT010054409.1:78709-99725 GCA_026826555.1 Tolypeutes matacus
TTAATTAACAAATTGCGCTTTAAGGACACCTTGCTTGGACAGTCCACTTCCCCTTGCAGTTCACATAGCTCACTTCTACCTCACCCCTCCCCAGTCCCCCACGTAAGCTGCTCCTCATGCTCAACCTTTTGTGCAAAAACCTTCTTTTGTGCTTCTCCTTCATTAATGCAACTTTAGCTCAATAAACCTGCTCTGCAACCCCTTTTAAGTCTGTTTATTTTATTTTTAGCATGATACCCCTATACCACCTATTTTTGACCCTTGATATTGATATAGTATGTTCTTTGACATTGATGCAAGAAATTACAATATTACTGGTAGCTACAGTCCCTAAGTTACAATAGTTTTATTTTTCTCATGTATCACCATATTCTTAACACCTTGTAACAGTGTCATACATTTGTCCTAGTTCATAGAAGAACACTTTTGTATTTGAACTACTAACCACGGTCCTCATCCATCACTGAGTTCCCTATGTTATACAGGCCCTAGTTTATCCTTTAGCTTTTTTCAATTGACATTTACATCGCTAAACTACCACTTTCATCCACAATCACATTTATAAATCAGCAATATTAGTTATACTCACCATAATGTGTTACATTCTACTCTATCCATACCCATGCCTTTACATCAACCTTATTAAACATTCTACATACATTGAGCATCAGCTTCCACTTCTCAACCTTCATTCTATCTGCTAGTGACCTATAGTAGAGCTTTTAACTCCATGAGTTTACTAGTTTTACTAATTGTATTTAGTTCATGTTATTGATACCATTTAATATTTTTCTTTTTGTGTTAGGCTTAATTCACTCAACATAATGTCCTCAAGGTTCATCTGTGTTGCCATATGCACCCCAATTTCATTTCTTCTTACAGCTAAATAATATTCCATCATATGTATATACCACATTTTGTTAATTCATTCATTGGCTGATGGACACTTGGGTAGTTTCCTACTTTCATCACTTGTGAATAATGTTGCTATGAACATCAGTGAATGCACTTTTCTTTTTATGGCACAATAATATTTCATTTGTGTATGAACCATATTTTGTTTATCTGTTTATCTGTAGATTGACACTTGGGTTGCTTCCAACTTTTGATAATTGTGAATAATGACACTATGAACACCAGTGGGCAAATATTCCTTCCAGTCACTGATTTAAATTCTTTGGGGTATATACATAGAATTGAGATTACTAGGGCGTATGAAAATTCTGTTTTAAAGTTTCTGAAGAAACTCCAAACTGTTTTCCACAGTAGCTACACTATTACAGTTTCCTATTAATAATGAATGAATGTTCCTAATTCTCCACATCCTCTCTAATTTGTTTTTTATTTTTACCAGAAGCTATTCCAGTAGTTGAGAAATGGTCTCTCATTTTGATCTGCATTTGCATTTCCCTAATGGCTAATGATTTTGATCATCTTTTTCTGTGCTTTTGGTCATTTGTATATCTTATCTGGAAAAATATCTAGTAAAGCCTTTTGCCAATTTTTAACGTGCATTCTTTGTCTTTTTATTGGAGGGTTGTAAGATATCTTCATATATATTGGATATAAAACACTTACTGGATGTTTTTAAAGGATATTTCTTCCATTCTGTAGGTTGTCCTTTTACTTTCTTGATGATGTTCATTGAAGAGCATATTTAATTTTGCTGAAGTGTTATTTATCTATTTTATTTTTTTTACTTTTTACTTGTCCTTTTGGTATAGAGTCTAAGAAAACTTTGCTTAACACAAGGTCCTGAAAAAGATTCCCTAGGTTTTCCAGGGTTTTTATCCTAGTTTACTTTTAAGTCTTTAATGTATTTGGAGTTGATTTTTGTATATATAGTGATGTAAAGATTTACCTACATTGTTTTGTGTATGGATATCCAGTTTTTCCAAAACCAAGATAATATTCTATCCCAATTTGACAAGCACCCTTGTCAAAAATCAATTGACCATGGATGTAAAGGTTTATTTCTGAATTCTTAGTTCTATTCTATTGGTCTTTGTGTTTGTCCTTATGCTGTTATCATGCTGTTCTGACTGCAGTAATTTTGTAATATGTTTTAATTTTAGAAGTGTATGTCCTCCAACTTCATTCTTCTTATTCAAGACAGATTTGTTATTCAGGATCCCTTACCCTTCCATACAAATTTGATAATTGGCTCTTCCATTTCTGCAAAGAAGGCTTTTGGATTTTAAATGGGGTAGTATTGAAACTGTAAATTACTTTGGGTTTTAACAACATTTAATATTCCATTCCATAACATGGGCTGTCCTTCCATTTTTTTTAATTCTACTTTGATTTCTTTTTGAAATATTTTGTAGATTTCCATGTATATATCTTCTTTATTCTTGGTTAAATTTATTCCTAAATATTTGAATGTTTGCTACTCTAAATGGAATTTAAATTGATCGTTAATTATTTATAGACACAATACTAATGTTTTCATGTTGATCTTGTGCTTCACCACTTTGCTGAATTAATTTATTATCTCCAGGAGCTTTGTTGTAGATTTTTAAGGACTCAATATATTATCTAAATATAGATAATATATTATCTATATTTTAAGATAATATATAGGATAATGTTATCTGAAAACATGAAAATTTTACTTCTTCCTTTTCAATTTATTTCATTTTCTTACCTAATTGAGGTGGTTAGAAATCCCAACACAGTGTGGAGCACCTGTGGTGACAGTAGGCACCCTGTCTTCTTACTGATCTTGGCAGGAAAGCTTTCAGTCTTTCACCATTGAATAAAATGTTAGCTGTGACTTTTCATATATGCTTTTTGTCATATTTTGTAAGTTTTCTTCCATTTCTAGTTTTCAAAGTGTTTTTATCAAGAAGGCATGCTGGATTTTGTCAGATGCCTTTTCTGTTTTAATTGAGATGATCATAAAGGTTTCCTTCCTTCATTCTACTAATGCCATGTACTACATTAAGTGATTTCCTTATGGTGAACAGCTCTGTATACCTGGGATAAATACCATTTGATTGTGGGAAAGAATCCTTGAGATATGGAATTTGGCTCAGAGCACAAAAACAGAATGTCTGGAATGCCAGAGACTTGTTCAAGAGGAAAACCTTGGGAGCACTGTCTGGACTCTTGCTGACACCAAGAGCTCAAGGATAAGATAAGATAAGCTATAGATATATTAGAGAAACAGACCTTGCAAGCAAAGTACTCCCACTCTAATTCCAGGAGTAGTTAATCAGTGACTGTGCTTTTCTGAATGTAACAGGAACTCTGCTCTGCTAATAAAAGTGCTAGGTTGTCTGTGCTTTGGGGCTAGACAGTGGAGTTCTGCTAGCCCCCTGACCCCAGCTTGCTCTTAACTCTTTGTCTTGTCTTTCTTATATCGCAGTACCCTTCATCGAGATAATCACTTTATAGCAAAACTTGATCATGGTGTATAATTCTTTTAATGTGCTGTTTGAGTCAGTATACTAGTACGTAATTGAGGATTTTGCATTTATACTCATAGGAGATATTTGTTTGCAATTTTCTTTTCTGGTGATATCTCTATCTGGGTTTTGGTATTACATTGATATTGGCCCAATCGAGTGAGTTATGAAATAATCCCACCTCTTGAATTTTTTGGAAGAGTTTAAGCATTATTCATGCTAATTCTTGGAATATTTGGTAAAATTCACCAGTGAAACCATGTAGTCGTGGACTTACCTTTCTTTGGAGGTTTTTGATGATTGTTTCAATGTTGCTGCTTGTTCTTGGTGTGTCAAGATCTTCTATTTATTCTGAGGTTATGTCAGTAGTAATGTCTCCACTTTTATTTCCAATTTTAGCTATTTGCATCCTCTCTATTTTTTTCTTTTTCACTGTAGCTAAAGATTTGTCAATGATTTTAATCATTTCAAAGAAGTATGTGTTGGTTTTGTTGATTTCTTTTATTGTTTTTTAATTCTCTATTTCATTTATCTCCACTCTAAACTTTGTTATTTCTTTCCATTTGCTGCATTTAGCTTGCACTTTTTTCCTCTAGATCCTACAGTTTTGAGGCTAAGACTCTGGTTTTATATCTTTCTTCTTTTTCACTGTAAGAATTTTTACTATAAATTTCCCTCCTAGCACTCCCTTTGTTGTGTTTTCTATTTCTTTTGCATCAAGATATTTAGTAATTTCTCTAATGTTTTCTTTTATGACCTATTCCTATTTGAAGAGTGTGGTGTTTAATTTCACATATTTGTGAGTTTTCCAGTTCAACCACTGTTATTTATTTCTAGAGTCTTTCCATCATGGCTGGTATAAACACTTTGTATTATTTCAATATTTTAAAATTCATTGACACAGATTTTGTGATGTAATATACCATCTATCCTGGTAATGAACCATGAATACTAGAAAGGAGTGTGTATTCTGGTGCAGTTTTGTGAAGTGTTCTATATATGTTCTGGGTTTTTTTTATTTAGGAGATACTGGGAATTGAACTCAGGACTTCATACATGGGAAGCAGGTGCTCAACCACTGAGCTACATCTACTCTTCAATAAGAGTTCGATTTTTCATTTGTTTGTTTTGTTTTTAGGAGGTACCAAGGCTTGAACATGGGACCTTGTACATGGGAAGTAAGTCCTCAACCACTTGAGCTTCATCTGCTCCCCATTTTTTTTTTTTTTGCATTTTTCAAGTCTTCTATATCCTTATTGATCTTCTGTCTAGTTTTTTTTTTTTTTTATCCAATACTCAGTGTTATATTGATTTCAACTACTATTTTTATAATACCATCTATTTCTCCCTTCAAATATGTCAATAATTGTTTCATATATTTTGAAACTCTAGTTTTAGGTGCATATCCTTCATCAGTACGTAGTGATTCTATTTTTCTCTCCTACTGTTTTTGACATCATCTATTTTCTAATATTTGTATAGTCACCTTAGGTTTCTTTTCTTTTTCTTTTTCTTTTATCTTTTTTCATTTAAAAACAATTTATTGAAGTATACCTTTCATACATATACACATAAAAACAATAAATGTATAGTAAAAGTTGTGAACATGTGAAAACCAGTTCACTCCAGGTTTCTTTTGGTTACTATTTGCTTTGTATATATTTTTTTCCATCCTTTCACTTTCAATGTACTTGTGTTTTTGAATTTATGTGAGCCATTTGTAAACAGCATATAGTTGGGTCATGCTATACATATATTCCATAATGTGATTATCCTTTCTGACAATCTCTGCCTTATGACTGGAGAATATAATCCCTTTACACTTATATTAACTACTGACAATACATGATATTCTTCTACTTGGTCTTTGTTAGTTGTTTTTTTTTTAACAAGTCAATTTTATTGATACATATTAATGAAGCATAAATCCATCCAAATTGTGCAATCAATGGTATTTGGTGTAATCACATATTTGTACATCCATCACTTCAATCATTTTTACAGCACTTTCATTATTCCAGTAATAATAATAAACAAAAAAGAAACAAACAAAAAAACAAAACTCATCATCTCTTAATCAGTCTATGCTGTACCTGCCATACATAGTTGCTATTCTTTTTCTTTTTCTCTAGTATATTTGTATTTATATTTTGTATAAACAATATTTTATATGAAGTATCACCCACAGTTTGTTTTACCTGAGGTTTTACTGTCTTATATACTCCCATGTTAGAGTTTTTCGCTTTCCTTCTAGCAATACAAGTGTCCTTAGACTTTCCCTTTCAACCTCTGTCAAACCCATATAATAGCTCTGCTATTCACAAACACCATGATGTGCTTCCACCAATTCTATTAATTTACAAAGATTTGAAAAACAGCCTTTTAACCAATTCTGCACATATTAATTCTCAGCCCTCCATACTCTACTTCTATTTTATGGTGACCTATATTCTGATCCTCAACTCCATGAGTTTACACAATATATTTAGTTCATAATAGCACAATCATACAGAGTTTATTCTTTTATGTTTGGTTTGCTTCACTACAAATATAGCTATTTTTACTCAATTTATGCTAATGCCTACTTTCATATTTATTTGATGTTTTTTGTCATGCATCATGTTGACTTCCCTTCTCATTTCCTTCAGTATATGTTTTTCACATGTTTACTTTTGTTTACCCTGAAGCTTATATTATATTGTATATCTGTAATAATCACATTTGATGTGATATGCCTTATTTTTAATAACACTCACACTTTTTCTATACCCCTCTGCCCCCCCTTCCTTTTTGTTGTACTTGTTACAAATTATATCTTCCTACATTGTTTGTCCAAAATAATATATTTGCATTCAAGATCTTTTATCAGAGGAGTTTAACTCTTTATACTCCTTCAATACACTGTATATTGTTGTTTCCTTTCAGTATGCAGAACTCCCTGTAGCATGGCTTGTAGAGCAGGTCTAGTGGAGATGAATTCCCTCAGCTTTTTTTCCCTAGGGTTTCTCAATCTCTCTCTCATTTTTGAATAGAGAGTCCCATCTGATATAACATTTTTGGTTGGTGTATTAGTCAGTCAAAGGGGTACTGATGCAAAATACCAAAAATCTGCTGGCTTTTATAAAGGGTTTTTATTTGGGATAGAAGCTTACAGTTACCAGGCCATAAAGCATAAGTTACTTCACTCACCAAAGTCTATTGCCATATGTTGGAACAAGATGAGTGCCAACATCTAAGAGGGTTCAGGCTTCCTGGGTTCATCTCTTCCCGGAGCTTGCTTCTTTCCAGGCTCTGCTGCACTGCTCTCTCCACAAGGCCAGCTGTAGAGTATCAGGCGACCAGGTTTGTCTCTTGCCCGGCCCTCAATTCTCTCTGGGTTCAGCTGCTCTTCTCCTCTGTGTGCTTACTTCCTGGACTCCATCATTAAAACCCCAAACTCCCTTCTCTGCTCTGAGGTTTCTCTGTGAGTCCCTGTCCATGAAGGGGGCAAAGATGCAATGTCCTACTGATGTGGCCCAGTCAAAGCCTTAATCATTATTTAATCAAGTAAAAGTGAAACCTCTGAATCCAATATAACCTAATCTAATATGTCTGGAGGGACAGGCCAGTTTACAAACATAATCCAATATCTATTTTTGGAATTCATAAACAATATCAAATTGACACAGTTGGTGATTGTTTTCTTTCAATACTTTAAATATATCATCCCACTGCCATCTATCCGACATAGTTTTTTAAATTAGAAATTGTCACTTAATCTTATTCAGTTTACTTGTACATAAAATATTGCTTTTCTTTTAAAGCTTTCAGAGCACTCTCCTTGTCCATAGTGCTTGAAAGTTTTACTACTATGTGTTTGGGTATGTTTCTCCTCAAATTTATCTTGTTTGGGATTCTTGAATGTGTATATCATATCTTAAATTTGGAAGGCTTTATGCCATTATTTCTTTGGACATTTTCTCTCTTCTTCTGGCACTTCCATAATGTGTATAATTGTGCATCTGCTCGAGTCCCTAAGGCCTCTTTGGCTTTGTTAATTTATTTTTTTCATTATTTCCTTTCCTCCTCCTCAGTCTGAATCAAATCAGTTGACTTTTCTTTGATTTTATTAATTCTTCCTTTTGCCATCTCCAACATGTTGTTGAAACCCTCCACGAAATTTTTCATTTTAGTTTTTGTCGTCTTCTCCAGTATTTCTGCATGGATGTTTATGTGAAAATTTCTATAACTTCATTGAAATTCTCATATTGTCCATGAATCCACATAGTGATATGATAAAGATTTTCCTGAGTACCAGAAACTAACAAAAACATGCATCAATGCAAAAAGTCACCTTTCATAATCTTTGCAAATTGGTTCTCCACTGGCTGGTGCTCTCATTCAGAGTTTCGTTCTCCTATCAAGAAGATCAACCCATGGTAAAGTGATGTGTAGGATCTTTCAGGAAGGCAATATCACATGTATATTTGGGCGTGTGTTTTAAATGCCAAAAGTAAACAGATGCACTTAAAATAACACGTAAAATTTTGGGACTAGTTTACAACATTAGCATAACATCCAGGAAGAAAGTATATTTTCTAAGTATTTGGAGCCTTGTAATTTCTTCACATAAAATAACAAAATATTGCTACCTTATAGGGTTATTCTCTTGTTTGAATATATACTAGTTTTTTTTAAAGATTTATTTTATTTTTTTATTTCTCCTCACCCCCTTTTTGTTTGCACTTGCTGTATCTGTTGGTCTTCCTTGTTACTTTAGGAGGCACCAGGAGTTGAACCCAGGACCTCTGATGTAGGAGGGAGGTGCCTAATTGCTTGAGCCACCTCTGCTCCCTACTTTGTTGTGTGTCTCATTCGGTTTTTCCTTTCTGCATCTCTTGTTGCATCATCTTGTTGATCAGCTTGCCACACATGCTTGTCGCATCAGCTCACTGTCTTCTTTAGGAGGCCCTGGGAACCTCTGCTCCCTGCTTTGTTGTGTCTCTCATTATGTTTTTCCTTCTTGTGTCTCTTATGCCAGCTTGCTGCACCTACCCATTGTGCCAGCTAGCTGTCTTCCTTAGGAGGCACTGGGATACAAATCTGTGCTGCGTTATTAGAGCACAGACTTTGGGTGTGTGCTGTAAGCTGCAAGGTGTTTGTTAGAAGTTGCCCCTTCCTGATTTGCCTGTGACTCAGCAGACTGCTGCTAGTTGGCAAGCCATTGCCTCAGTTTCTCTAACCAGGTGTGTTTGTGTGGCTTATTAGGTTTTCTGCCCCCTTCCTCCTTAGGTCTCTATTCTATCCTGCCTCACTTCTTAAACGGTGATATTTAAATTGGATATTTAGAGAAAAGGCAGAATATAACAGGGACCTAATAGAATCTTAAATCTTCCTTCTCAAAGGCATAGGTAATCACTCAATTTTCTGTGCATCCTCATTCATATGACCTTCAGTTTTTAATCACTCTATGGCATCTATTATTCAAAATTTTTTCTAACTTTCCAGGTGATTTGCCCATTAATTTTGCAGTTTTTTGAATTAGTTTTCTCAGTATATATTCTAATAGATATCTACTTTTCCTTCTGTAGGTACGTATGGTTTTGTATGCACTAAGTTAATTCTCCAAATTTAAATACAATACTCAAGTTTGAGAGATGCTTATTTTTCAATCAAAAGAGCTATATTGAGACTTCCATGCTCTGACTGAAGAACCATGTCTCAAATTTTGTTTTATTACAAAGAAATATAAAATCTATTCTCCTCTAAATACAGGGCTGTTTCCAATTTTTTCAAAGTACAATTTCAGTATTTTAACTATGTTAGAAGAAGAATTAGAAGTTAAATCATATAGGCATTATTCTATGTTTAAAATCTATGAAAGCTATATATCAGTCTCCCATACAATAGTTCCAGTCTGACATCAAGCCCCCATCTAAATATTTAAAAGTGCAGTTTCCCAAAGTTTAAATATATATTCCATTCTTTTTTGCTGTTGATTCTGTCTATTGTTTTTGTAATATTCTTTAATTTTTTAAAAAAGAAACATTAGATTACATGAATGTTAAATCGAAAATATAGGGGAATCCCATATACCTCATCCCCACCCACATACTTTCCCACATTAACAACATCTTTCATTAGTGTGGTACATTCATTACAATTGATCAACACATATTGAAGTATTGCTACTAAGCATGGACTATAGTTTACATTATAGTTTACTCTTCCCCACATAATTTTATAGGTTATGACAAAATTATAATGGCCTATAAATGTCATTGCAATGTCACACAGGACAATACCAATGTCAAAAATGCCCACATGTTGCACCTATTCTTACCTCTCCCTCCCATGTCTGGTGGCCACTGCCTTTATATTAATTATACAACTTCTTCTATTGCTAGAATAATAATAAGTCTACTTTTGTCCATAGTTGCATTTCCCCCCTTATATTTCTTCATTCCTCAATCTTGAGAATTTGGGGATGGTGATGGCCATTCTGTTTCTGATTGAGAAGGGGCTTAGATCACATGGGGCAGATGGATGGAACTGCAGTAGTGGATACTATTTTTTTGTGTTGATCATTATCCATCATTATCCTTTTGTTGGTTGTCCTAAGTGAGTCCGATGAACTGGAGAGTAGGTATTGCAACTCTGCTGAAATTCTGGACTCGACTGGCATATGAAGAGACCAAAGATCTGGGACATCTATTTAGCAAGTATAGTGCTAATTATAGGTTCAAATAAAAGGGAGAGAAGAACCATGTATAGAGCAATTATAAGTGTGCCTAACTCTGTTACATTGGGAAACATATATTCCAAACTAAGGCCCAAATTCCTGATATTGTCTGCCCTGCCTAGAGTGTCTAGATGTCTCTGGAGCCCTCAGGAGCCTCACTGTTTGAGGCGCTGTTGCTGTGGCAGTCAATGAAATCCTGCTGAGAAGTGCATAAGTGTAACCTCTGGAATCACCTCCTGACTCTCTTTGAAATCTCTTAGCCATAAAAACTCATTTGTATTTTAATTCTTCCCCAGTTGTTCAAGGTCTTTTTCAAAATGCATCATTAGTTGGTGCTTGGTAATAATCCAGGGGAAAGTAGCAAATTTATATGCTAAATTTGGCTTAGAGAAGGCCACATTTGAGTAACAAAGAGGTTTTCAGGAAGTAACTCTTAGGCAACATATAATACTAGGCTAAGTTTCCACTTCACAAGAAAAGCTTCATAAATAAAACCATCAATATCAAGGGCTTGGTGTAATGTCCTTCACTCGGCACTGCGTATATATGGGGGATTCTTGCCATTCTATTAGGGAATGTAGCAGGACTTCCCAGGATGGGAACTCAATATACTTTCAGTTATTTTGTGGGTCTCCACACACCAAGTCAATGCCCAATGACCATTTGAACATATTCATATGCCATTTGGTGTGCCCCAAATGCACACCAGCCCACATATCCCCCCATCACTGATAATGTGCACCAGTGGTCTTCCTCTGCTACAGTTATAGCACTTCTGTATTCCAAAACATCCCCAAAACCAAAGACAAAAAAAAGTAAACAAATAAAAATAACAAGAAAATAAATAATACTAATGAAAAATAATGAATAAAACACAAAAATAAAAAATAAAATTTTTCATTTTGATTTCCATCATTGTTGTGCACTTTTTCTCAAAAATGACATAATAATTATATTTAGATATTCTAATAAATCTCTATTCGTTTTTAATGCTTTGATCATAATTTACAATTATTAATTGGAGCTACCCTCTTTTTATTTTAATTACCTTATTTTAATAAGTTTATATACCTTTCATCATATATTTACTTAAAGTTGAATTGGATTTCCATTCTGATCAAAATATTTGAAATATTCTATTCCTAAATCATATGCCACCTTGCTTGCTTTTTAGTCTGAATTTGGAAAGCTCAACCATTGCCCACATTAAGCTCTTATTTCCATTGCTACTTTTAAATTTCACATTCATTGCTCGGTCCCCTCTTAATTGGCCTTAACTCACTATAATGACTTTTAATTTGAGAATTTTGAAGTTGTTCAAGAAAAAAATTGACCAAAAAATAGCAGTATTCCAGAGGGTTTATTGAGGTAATGCTTTGCAAATTTGCTTGTCAGGCTTCTGGGGAAGTCATGGATATGCTTAACAGCCAGCTCCCAGTCTTTGCCTAGTTCCCTCCTTCTCTGTTGTCTGCAGATGTTTCAAAATGTTTCCGTTCAACAGTCCAGGGGAGACATTCGGTCTAACAGAGTGGCCTAATCTTAGCTTAAACCCCAAACCATGTACAAGCTGCCCCATCTGGTTAGCAAGAAGAGCACTCTGTACAAAGGTTGCTTGAGGTAGGATTTTTTTTCTTCCATGGCACAACTCCCTCTTCCTGGGTCTAGAAATACCCCTGTCCTTGGGTAGCACAGATTTGTCTCTTATCTCCAATGTGAATGAGGGCTTTGGAGCCATCATGCACCAACCCTGACCCTAGTAGTTGGCTGCCTAGGACTCTCTTCCCCTGCTCTTTTAGACCCTTTTGCTGAAAGTTTCTGTTTTGCTGAGCCTGTGTTCCCAGACAAACCGTATAGCAACTTCCTCTGCAGAGGGGAGATCCCTCATGGCAGGAAACCTTCCAGAGGCCAGTTAGGAGTCAGGGTAGGAGAAAATTCACACTTCAGTGGAGAGCAGCAACGAAGCAGGGTTGCTTATCTTTCGAGGCAATGGTGGAGTTTCTGAGTGACTGAAGCAGCACAGAGCCTTATTAACTGAGAGCAGACACTGAACAAGGTTCATAGGGTTTATAAAGCAGGTTGACTCTAAATGATTAGAAATGGCACTTTTGTACTATTTCAAAAATAATTAAATGTGCATGTGTTTGAGTTTGTTGCAAGCAACGTTTTTTAATGAACCAAGGCTTCTGTGAAGTAAACTATCACAGGACCATATACAGAGCCCATCATTAGCTTTTTCATATAACACCCACCAATTCACTACCAAAGTCTATAATTTCAAATCCATGAGTCATGTTACCCTGTTATTATAGGGACGCTCAGTAATATTAAGAGCAGTACATCATAGTTCCTATTCAATGTAACTTCTTTGCCTTGATTCAGAGACTTTGTTATCTGGTTTTCTATGACTGTATTGCCAGGGAAATAGCAAAATCTTGTGCTGGTATACCTTCTGATTGATTCATAAATATTAGAATATCCAGGATTCCATCTGGAATCTCTCTTTTTTCATTCCACCAACTTTATCTATCAATGTACCACATCTAACTCAATCATGTATGTGTTTTGAGTTCTATTGACTTTTTTTCCATTAGATTTATCTCCACTCTAATACTTACTTCTTCTCCTAGTTTGGTCTTGTTTCTTAGTTCTTCAGTTTGGAAGTTAGTTCTCTAGTTTGAAGTCTTGGGGGTCCAGTAGGTCTTGTGGTCTGGCTACCCCTCTCTAAGAGAAACTTAGCCTGCAGTACACAGCCATCTGATTACTCCAGGACATAAGATATAATGTAACAAAACTTCTCACAAAGAAACTGTGTACAGATGGTATCATAGACTGTAATTTTCTCCAGGTTGCACAATTCCTTACTACAGTAACATCACGAGACCCCATGTATGTGCTTCATGTGACCCTAGAAGAAATTTTGTTATGAAATTTCATTGTTCTGATACCTTATATATTGTCCCTATTTTTCCTGCCTCTTTGCAAAGTGCTACTTTCATTCTTTGTCCTGATGTTGCCAAAGACCCTCTCTTTTCTGTAAGTTCCAATAAATAAAGCTCATGTCTGATTATGTGCTGAGTGTGTACTTTGGTCTTGCAGCTGCCCTTCACCCATGCCCTTCAGGAGTTGGGTTGCAGCAAATGGCAAGCAGCCAGCCAGGAGACCAAAGGATCACTGGCAGTAGCAGGCATGAGCTACTTTTTTCCATGGGGAAAAGCCTGGGTTGGCTTATAACATCCATGTGGGGAGGGATGGCTGCCCTCCTGGGTGAGTGGGAATGGCAGAGAGAATATGGGGACATTCTAAAAACTCTGCAGTTATACTGGCTGTGCTATAACAGGTAGCAAAGCACTTGATTTAAATAAGAAAAAGGGAGGCTGCCAGATAGGGGTGGCTAAAGCATGGCTCCTGATAGGAGCCTTGCAGGAGTCTACTAAGGCAGAACAAGTGGCAAAGGATCTGTCTGCCACTTAAAAGAAGAGTTAAAGTTAGGAAGGGACATGTGCCTGGCACAGCCAAAGATGAAAGTTTCTCTGATTGCCTGCACCAAGTTAATGATCAGTTAGAAACCCCGGCTTACAGATATGCTAGGGCTAGAGGACACTGGCTGCCTAAAGTCCAAGTCCAGAAGATATTAATCACCCCTGGGTGGGACTCTAAGGCATGGGACTCTGTGGATTCCTCAGATAAAGAAGAAGAGTAAGAATGGGAAAAGGGCTAGATGTGACAAAATGGAAGAATGTAGACTGGGTAATTAAAAATTGTAATTTGTCCTGTAATTCCCCAATTTAAACCTTTAATAACTTTAAAATGAAGTTAATTAATCCAATTACCAAATTCCATAAGTAAAGATAAATGTCCTTAAATGCTATGGAAAGATTATGATTAAAACAAATTGAACAATTATACTACATATTTCAGAACCTGGCAGTCATTATTCTTTTAGTTGTTCACAATTTTAAAATTTTATTGAAAAAGAAAAGAAGTTTTAGCCTCCTGTAAAGGGAGGAAAAAGAAGAACATTTCTTGTATAAAGTATAATTGTTCCAATTTTATTTCACATAGGTGTTATCTCCATAGGTTTACAGAATACTAATAAATAAACTAGCATTATATGTATTAAATCTCTAAGATAATAAAAGTTGTCAGTTCATGCTTAATAAAAATATAAATCTTTCCTAAAGTGAAATAACTAGTGTTCACAGAAAAAAATGAGAAATGTAAGAGAAGAATTCTAAATGGATAAACATAAATTTTATTAGCTGCTAATTTTAAATTAATAAGCTTGTTTAAAGTTAAAAGTAATTTGTGGTTATAGGAAGTTTGTAAAAACCATTTTCTAAACTGATATTAATGATAATGAAGGGTAACTTCATAAGAAAAAGACCTGTCAGGGGCCAGCTCTATCTGTATATTAAGTTGGTAGCAAGAGGAAATTAATCTTAATTTCATTAGGAATCTTATATTTTCATAAAATATTTAAAAAAGTGTTTTTTGTTCCTGTACTGCCAAAGTAAAATACCTGATAATTAACATAATTATGGTAAAGGTGTAGAAGTAAAAAGTAAAGAAGTAAAAATAGTTAAGTTTATTTAATATGTTATTAACTGCATTGGAAGAATTTAGAATGTGTATAAAAAGTAAAAGTGGTAAACTTCAGTATTGTTAAACTCTCTTGTGTCCCCAGTACCCTGCATGCTGTCTCTCCATTTGAGTATTGACTAGGTCAGTCACTATGATCCCTAAAACAATAAAATATCTACAATATCTCTGGACATGCTCCTGAAATAAATGGAAACTATGTTGCTGTTTTGGAATCCTGCAGCAGCAGGTGATGGCTCTACATGGCCAGATTTACAATGGACATTGCCTTCAGACTTGCTCTAGTGCTAAAGAGCACTGTGCACCCGGCCAGTGAAACACTGGAGTGTCCCTACAGCCAAGAGTGCTGCATCATGCTGGCTCAGTGAAGAACATGCCAAGTGGAGCAATAATTACCGGAGTAATATGAGCAGAACTTAAATAAACATAATTGGCATTATGGCCTGCTCCAGTGGACTACAAACTCTATTAACTGTAACTCAAAGTGAAACTTGTTTATTGATTAGTGCATTAATTAGAAGTACTTTACCTATAAAATTATAAATATCATATTTTTTCTATTCTAAATCATATGCAGAATGATACTGAACATGTAAAAAGTCTTGGTAAATTTAAATCATTTTCTAAGTTTATTTCTTCCAGAATCAATGCCTTACAAAACAAAGTATTAGTCATGCGGGATTTCATTCAGTTTCAACCACAGTGCCAGACCCATATCCCCTCAATCTCAACAGAATAGCCAGAGAGTTTCACACCCCATCAGGCTGAAACCTACTGCCCTAACCAGCAAGAAGCATCTAAAGAAGAATGACCATCACCCTTCAATATGGGTATAAACTCTCTGAGGGGAAAGTTGAGGCAGGTTAGTATAAAAAACAGGGAAAGCACCAGTAAGAATAAAACCCACCAAAGACTCTGGTCACAAGGTCCAGTTTGAAACTCCTGGGCTCAAAAGAAGTCCTTAATAACTCCAAACAAAAAAGTCTTCCCCATTGGTTCCATAAAAGCTGATAGGTAAAAGTAAAAAGGCAACCAATTAGAACAGCAAATACCTGGGGCCCTATGTGTGTCTATGTAGACTCTCCTTATGCCTAAACTAGTTTTTTATATCAACATAAAAAAACTTAGAAAATTTAGAAGGGGAAAATGTGTGATATTGGAAGCTTCCTCATAGGACTCTCCTACCCAGTACTTTATTGTCTACTAATGAAAATGTTGTTTGTTTACTGTTAGACCAGCGCAATCTTCCTTAAACTGTAATTCCTGCAAGTTGGACATCATGGGACACATGGCTGGCATGGCAGAGTACAACCCATCAACGAGTTTGGAACAAGACCTGCTCATGAAAGAATTCATTCTTCTCTTTCATTCTTCTAATGAAAGAATGAATTCTTCTCATGAAGAATGAAAGCACTACTTTTATTCTTTGGCCTGCTGCCACTGATCCTGTCCTGTTTGCGAGTTTCAATTAAATAAAGCTCAAGTCTGATTACGTGTTGAGTGCATCCTTTGGTCTTGGAGCCATCCCTGACCCATGCCCTTTAGGAGTTGGGTTGCACAAAGTCTTTTTTTTCTTTTTGTAATGAAATCATTTAGTGCTCTAAATATGCCTCTGCACTGCCTTTGCTGCAACCCATATGTTTGTGTATTTTGTATTTTCATTTTCATTTATTTCAAGATATTTTCTAATTTCCATTTTGATTTCCTCTCTGTTGGAGAAAAGGGTGGCACTCACTGGGATGCAGAGGCTGATGATTGCAGGAAGGAAGTTTATCGAGAAGCTCTCCCAGTGGAGGGGGTCTGAAGAATAGACTTCAGCCTACCCGTGAAAGTTGGTAGATATGACTATATGTGGTACATCAATAGTTAGGGAAACACGCTCACTGGGGAGGGGTTTAGAGACTGAATACAGCCTGGAACCAATAAGGGGCTGTAAAAGAGAATTCTTCCCATGTATGGCTTGGGGGTAGTGGCTAGGGGGTGGGGTTTCTTGGAATGCAGGAGGGGTTGTTGGGGCCTAGGCCCGGAAGGGGTGAAGGTCCTTATCTACTCCACTCCCACTGTGATACAGATCTTTTGTTCATTCTTGGGGAGAGATGAGCTGCCTCCACACATGTAGGCATGGCCTTATGACATATTAATCATTACAAACCTCATAAGGTGGAACCTGTAACATTCCTAACTCTTTGATTATATATATATTTATGATGAAAGACCTAAGTAATGGGAATACTGTGCAGAACGGAAGGGTGAGGGGATTCGGGGTGTCAACTCAATCTGGCTACTTCCTGCTGTTATGGGGCGGCGAAGGTTTCCCTTCTGTTCTGTCCAGTGGGTTCTGATTTCTGGTCCCAAAGAGGTTGGTATTGGGGTTCATGTAGCAAGAAGATGCTGTTCACATATTCCTGAGTTGTTGATTATACAATTTGGCATGTGACTCGGACGAGAAGCTGTAAGATACAAGGACGAAAAAGAAGTAGCAGCAGTAATAACAGTAGTGGTGTTGTAATGGGTAAAAGGATTGATTTTAGGGGTAAGGAAAAGTAAGAGAGAAATGAGGATTACCAGGATTGATTCCCATAGCTGTTATCTCGGGCCCTCTGGATGATCTTTATGTTTTCTTTTAAAATTTTGAGATTTTCTTCTATCTGTCCTGTCCTGTTAATATAGAAACAACAAGCTTCATTTATGATTGCACAGGTGCCTCCCACAATCTTGTGATATTCTCATGGTTGGTTTTAAGATTAGCACATCCTGTTGGATTAGGGACAAGGGTGGGGGTGGGGTCATCTTTTATTGGAGCAGGGAAGACATGCCAGTGCCGACCGGGGTCATGGGTGCTTATTTTGCTAAATTGGGTTACCTTTCTCAACGACTTTTGATATAATTGTGTAGAAAGGGAGAGCAGGAAGATGGGCATTAATCATCTGGATGTTTTCTGCTGTTATGGGGTATTGCAGGATTCAGTTACAGTTGCCCTTTCAATGTTGAGATATTGTGGCTTTCAGGCTTGGTGGCTGGCATTATATTTTTGCAGCAGGAGAAGAGCATGTACTTGTCATGAGTGACATTTCAGATGGCTGTTTGGATAAACTGAGTTATTGCATGGCAGAGGTATGAATCTGTGGATATGAGGAGAATGAGAGTTATAATTGTGGTGAGGATAGGAATTAACCATGAAATTTATTGTGGGCTGTGAGGTTATCACCTTCAGTAGTCTGAGGAGAAGGATTAATAAGATTATATATGTAACAGTGTCTTTGAGTGGTTTTTCATGGATTTAAGATTCCCAGCCAGTAGGGCTGCATAGGTTTAAGGTTAAAACTTTTCCCAGTTTGTATAGTTTGAGGCATAGACAACAACCAATTATTGTTTATATTAGCCAGCCAAAGGGGTGCTGATGCAAAATACCATAATTCTGTTGGTCTTTATAAAGGGTATTTATTTGGGGTAGAAGCTTACAGTTACCAGGCCATAAAGTATAAGTTTCTTCCTTCACCAAAGTCTGTTGCCACGCATTGGAGCAAGTCAGCTGCTGATGTTTGCCAGGATTCAGGCCTCTTGGGTTCCTCTCTTCCAGTGCTCCATTTCTCTCTGGGCTCAGTTCCTTTGTTTCCTCCACAAGGTCAGCTGTAGACTATCAGGTGAAAGACTTATCTCTTCCCTTGGTTTTCTCTCCTTCCTCATGACCAAGCTACTCTATGTGCTTGCTTCCCTGGCTCCAGCATTTAAACTCAACTTCAGAACTCCAGCTTAAAAACTCCAACTCTCTTCTTTGCCATGTCTTTTATCTTTGAGACCCCACCCACAAAGGGGTGTCAATGTCCTACTGACATGGCCCAATCAAAGCCGTTATCGTAACTTAATCATGCCCAAATGAACAGACCAATTTACAAGCATAATCCAATATCTATTTTTGGAATTCATAACTAAGTCAAACTGCCTAACTCCACCCTCTGAATTCCAAAAATACATTACAATATTCAAAAAACCTTAAATCAGTAACAATGCAAGTACAAAATCATAACAATCAGTTTAAAGAAATACAGTTTGTCTTGGTGCAAAGTCCCATCTGCTGTAGATCTCTGAAACTTAAAAAACAATTTATTGGGGGTGGATGTGGCTCAAATGGTTGGGTGTCCGTCTCCCATATGGAGGGACCTGGGTTTGATCCCCAGAACCTACTGGTAAAATAAAAATAAAAAAAACAATTTATCTTCTTCCAAAACAGAAATGGACAGACAAAGGACAAACATTTTCATTACCATAAGGAGAAATTGGGAAGGAAATATGAGTCATGGTTCCTCTACAGTTCAGTAAACTTGTAGGGCATCCTCCATTCAATTTCAAAGACTGAGAGTCATTCTTAAGATGATAGTTTCTTCACCTTGTGGCCTCATGAGGGCCCACCCTTTCCACAGGCTTGACCAATGGCCATTTTCTTGGTTCCACCCTCATCAAGCATCTGGGTGTTAACCAAGCTCCAGACCTCACCCTCCAGTTGTGTTGGGGTAATTGCCACACCTTATTCAATCTTTGGGTTAGAGTCTTAGCCCCCCTAGTACAGTGACATGAGACAACATTCACCCTCAATTTTGGCATACAGGCTCAACCCTCTTAGAGCAAAGAGTTGACCACCTGGCCTTCCTTAATCCATGGGGTACAAGGCACACCCCTCTCAGACATATGGGGTGCTGACCTTAACCACTCTAATCCTTGAGGATTGTGCTCCACCCTCTCTGTACCCTGGGGTGGCAAATTCTCCCAGAACATCAGGTGGGAACATCCATCCTCTTCAACTGCTGGAGGAAACTCACCCTCTCGTACACATGGGTGAGGTTTCTCTCCTGGCCCAAGACGATGTCTTAATCCAGATCTCAGAATTAAAGCTGTTTTTTCTTCAACATTTCCTTTCCATCTCCCTTTTAGTCTAAGCTGACAGTGGTTTTGTTCATATAGTGCTCTCAAAAACTTTGTTGGTTAAGCATGCAGGAAGCATGGGTCCAAGCCATCAAACTGTTAAGACTTTACACAAGTCCGTCTGAGATAACTGCATTTTCAATCTTGATTTACAAGTTCCAAGTTTAGTTAACTCCTCAAATAGGGCACTATCATCTGGGGGCTTGATTTCCAGAGACTTGGAAGTTCAGTTTTCTTTGGCCCAAAAGTTCAGTCCTTAGTGTATTTTTCTCACCTAGCATTTTTATAAGGTGCAAGGAGAAGCCAAGCCACATTCTCTGAGTTTACTTTGGAAAGTTCTTCAGGTAAATGGCCAGGCTTGCCATTTTCAAATTCTGACTTTCATAAAATACCAGGACTTAATCTTACTAAATTCTCTGCAACTTGTAAACATGGATTGCCTTTCCCCCAATTTCCAATAGTAGTTTTATCATTTACTTCTAAGGCATCATAAAAAGTCTCTTCAGCATCCACAACAGTCTCTTCAAAGCAATCTAGGCCTTTCCCATCAAGCATTTCACAATTCCTCAAAAAAATGCTCCTTACCCATTTATAAAACCGTTCTAACATTTTGGTAATTGCGAAAGCACTTCCCCACTCCTCGATACCAAATTCTGTATTAGGCAGCCAAAGGGGTGCTGATTCAAAATACCATAAATCTGTTGGTCTTTATAAAGGGTATTTATTTGGGGTAAAAGCTTACAGTTACCAGACCATAAAGCATAAGTTTCTTTCTTCACCAAAGTCTGTTGCCATGTGCTGGAGCAAGACAGCTGCTGACATTTGCTAGGGTTCAGGCTCCTTGGATTCCTCTCTTCCCAGGAATCCATTTCTCTCTAGGCTCAGCAACTCTGTTTCTTCCACAAGGTCAGCTGAAGACTATCAGGTGAACTGCTCATCTCTTCCCGAGGCCTTCTCTTCTTCCTCATGACCAAGCTCCTCTGTGTGCTTGCTTCCCTGACTCCAGCATTAAAACTCAGCTTCAGAACTCCAACTCAAAAACTCCAACTCTGTCCTTTGCCATGTCTTTTAACTTTGAGATAACATTCACTAAGGGGTGTGGCTCAATGCCCTACTGACATGGCCCAATCAAAGCCCCAATCATAACTTAATCATGCCCAGATGAATAGAGCAATTTACAAGCATAATCCAATATCTATTTTTGGAATTCATAACTATACCAAACTGCCACATTATTACTTCCTCTTTTTGGGCTGTGGGATGGCTGGCATTTTAACTCATAATCACAATGCCTGCATTTGTTCTGCTGTTAGCATCTGAATTGGAGCTGTGGCTACAGCCCACAGCACCGAATTTAATCTTAATC
>JAKSZT010054409.1:159701-173193 GCA_026826555.1 Tolypeutes matacus
CTTTCTTTCTTTCTTTCTTTCTTTCTTTCTTTCTTTCTTTCTTTCTTATGGGTAAAAATCAAAATTCTCACAATACATACAAACATTTGCAAAATGATATATAAATACATATGCATATATGTGTATTTGCTTACAAAAATGTTATTTATATATATATATACATATATTTTAAGAGGTGCTTAGATTACCAAAAATATTACACGGAACCCACTGGGATTCCCATGTTGCCCACCTCCCACACCTCCCACCACATCCCACACAAACATCTCCCACAGTGTGGCCCACCACCCTCAATGAACTTACACATCCTGGAGCCTTGCCACCAACCATAGACCACAGTTCACATGGGCAAGTGACCTGAAAAGACACTTCTCCAAGGAAGAAATACAAATGGCTAAAAAGCACATGAAAAAATGCTCAACATCACTTGCTATCAGGGAAATGCAAATCAAAACTACAATGAGATACCATCTTACACCCATCACAATGGCAGCTATTAAAAAAGCAGGAGACACTAAATGTTGGAGAGGATGTTGAGGAATAGGAACCCTCAAGGATTCTTAAATTCCAAATCATACTCCTAGAAAATCCAAGTCTCACAATAAAGTCCTGCTCTGTTCTGAACCCACTTACCCTGCTGTCTGACCCTTCAGGGGAACCATTAAGCCATGACTGTTCAACAGTCCTAGATTTTTCTTATGCAGCAAGGACTGACTTACCTGAAACCTTTGAACTTGCCTGAAAGTGAATGATTTACAGGTGGAAGTAGCTTCATTAACAAATTTGGAGCTAGAGTTGCAGAATATGCCATAGTCTCTCTCCAGGGAACCACAGAAGCTAACTCCCTCCCTGTAGGGATATCAGCCCAAAAGGCTGAGCTCATAGTCCTCACCAAGGCCCTAGAGCTCACACACACACACAAAATCTGTCAATATTTATGCTGACTCTAAGTATGCATTCCTGGTAGTTCATGTTCAGGCAGGCATATGGAGGAAAAGGGATTCCTTACTTCAAACCAATCCCCCATTAAACATAGCAAGGAAATATAATATCTCATAGAAATCTTAGTCCTACCCTCTAAAGAACCTATCATGCATTGTAAGGGGCATCAAAAAAGAAACAGCACTATAGCACTGGGCAACAGATTAGCAAGATCAAGCGACATGGGGAGCTGCTGAAGAAACCACACCTGCCCCACTTGTTCAGTGGAAGGGGAGGTAAAACACACGGGAATGGGTAACTGCTAACCCATTTACCAGGAAGTCTTTAGCCCAGCCAGATCACTTAGCCTTATTCCAGAGATTCCCTCTTTATCTGAAAATTCCCCATACAGCCCGGAGGACTTTTAAGTCAGCCTGAAACAAGGGATTTGAGCTACAGCCATCAGGATGGTATGTAAAAGAGCAAAAGATTTGGTTACTTGGAAATTTTTAAGCCCTTACTTGGAAATTTCTAAGCCAGTATCACTCAGGAAATCACCAGGGATGTGAAGCCTCTCTTGCAGAACTAGAAACTCTAGTTGCCTCCTGAAACCATGTACAAACCCTACAGCAAGTAATTCAGGCTTGCCCAATATGCCTAATAAATAATACACACGAGGGGGTCATGCAAAAGGGCCCACCTTAACCAAACCTATTCTATGGTAGGGAATGTATCCAGGGGAGGATAGGCAAATTGCCTTTACACAAATGCCTCCATGCCAAGGACATAAGTTCCTTCTAGTCATGGTAGACACCTTCACTGCATGGGTAGAAGCATTCCCAACCAGAACAGAAAGAGCTCAAGAAGTAGTGTAGACTCTGTTAAAAGAAATTATCTTCAGGTTTGGCCTCCTGAAATCACTAGAGTGACACTGGCCCAGCTTTCATTTTACAAACCATGCAAGCTGTGAGTAAAGCCTTGGATATCAAATACTTTTTGCATAGTGCTTGGAGACCTCAGTTGTCAGGCAAAGTTGAGAGGGTCAATCACACACTTAAGAAATTATTAGCTAAAATGGCCCAGGAAACTCATTTAACTTGGTGGGTTTAATGCCCATTGCCTTATTTAGATTCAGAACTGCCTCCCACCCCCCCACTCCCGGGACTACAATTCAGCTTTTATCATATGAGCTCCTGTATGGCCATCCATTCCTCATTCATGACCTATTGCTTGACTCTGAAAGTAATGCTATATTTAACTACTACCAGGAGCTCAAACAGGCCACAAATGTATTCAGTGGGCATATAAATAAACTTTCTCCTGCCCCAGCCTTAAAAGATCTGGAAGCAGGCAAGAGTTCTCTAGGAAATCCAGTTATATGAAACCTGGAACTCATCCCACCCAAAAGGAGCTCTGGAACCATTATGGAAGGGCCCCTATGATGTCCTCCTAGCAACCACAAATGCTGTAAAAATTGCTAACCATAAAAGTTGGATTCATATTTCCAGAGTCAAAACGGCACCAGCCCTGTCTTCAGAAACCAAGGAACAACAATCTTACACCTATTCAAAAGAGTTCAGTCACCCTACATGGAATCTTCAAAAAAAGCTGAGTATCAGATAGTACTTGCCTTGAAACTCCTACCCTGCAAATCCCCTATTGGGACTGTGTCCTTCTTATTACCACTATTGTATCTGCCTTAATAACCCCTCCTTGGTAGATACAGTTATTTACAAAAACCTAAAAGTCAGCAATTATGACAATACCCACCATGTCCTCCTAACTCTTAAGATTCAAATAGCAGCAGGAGCCATCCTACTGCAATCTATAAGTGAGCATACCACCACAATCTTAAACCTTAGTACCTGTTGGCTGTGCACACACCAATACCTAAAAACAATTGCCTGGGCCACCAATAATAAATATTGGGGGACTCACCAATCTAACACTCCACCCCATACTTGAATACCAAAACCCATGGAGGTATTACCAGTGAGGTATACCAAATAACTTCGCCGAGGTACTTCCATTTCTTCTAAACTAAATGCCTAAAGCCAAAATCCTGCCCATATTGGGGCTATCCATCATAATGTTTCCCTTGCAAGCAGCCTATCTTTTACAGGTTTTCTTTCCTCTAATATCACCAATGGCAAGTCCATAGGACAATTAAATAAAACCCTTTGTAGATCCATCATCCGTATTGGGATCAAGTATCATCACTGGAACACCGAGGTGTCACAAAATGGGGTCAACAATAATAAATCCTGATCTCAAGGGCATCCCGATGGCCATGCCACAAGAGCCATGTGCACAACTGGAGGTTACTTTATGGAAGCCGACCTTGATGAAGCTGAGGTCTTCTTCCTAAACCAATTTCATATAAAGTGTTCTGTAGGAAAAGAGTACAGCCAGAATAGACCCAACCACAAGTTTTTCTTAAAAACTCCCACCATAAACCTCCAGTATTGTTTCATTAACAGCTTCATCAGTGGAAACAGTAGATTCATTTTGGAACAAAAGAATGCAGGGGAAGAGAGACCAGGGACCCTCTGATTCAAGAAAGAGGGGAACAAATTGGAACTTGAAATAATATCCTCTTTCTCCCCCATCACTGCAGCTAGAAAGGTCCTTTCCAGAATATGGCTTCTAAAACCAAACAAAGAGGAAAATCCACTTGTGGACAGGGATAGGAAAACCAGCCAGCTGGTTGCATTACCTCAGTTTGTGGTCATATAGCCACCACCCCTTCTCTGCTACTCTGGAGGCAAGAGAAGGTCTGTTCTTTCTCTGTGGGACCTCTGCATATCTAACCCTCCCTGCTAATTGGGCAGGGCTGTGCTCCTTAGTCTTCCTAAGTTCAGAAATATACTTCATCAAAGATTCAGAGTGTGGCCCTCTCCTGGCTTATCACACCTTCCAGTCTGTCCAGAAGACGGTTCCTTTCCCAGTCCTTATGCCTATCTTCACCTCACAGTGGAGCCTGACTAAGAGTGTGTGGGGGTGGACTCACAACCAGCCATACATTCCATTATAACCTCTCAAGGGACCTAGCACAAGGACTAGACACCACAGCTAAGAGTATCTTATGACTAAATCAGCAGGTAGATTCCCCAGCTGCTGTAGTCCTTCAAGATCAATGAGTCCTAGATTTGCTAACTGCTGCTCAGGGAGGGGAATGTATGTACCTCAAGGAAGAATGTTTTTATATCAACCAGTCATCAGAAATTTTAAATGACATCCAAAGCCTAACAGATCAAGCCACCCACTTCAGTAAGTGGCTAAAAACCTGGGTTGCCTCTTTGGCTTTTACTGGCCAACTATTTAGTCATTTATTGTGTCACTCTTAATTCCCCTAGGCTTAATACTCCTTGCATTGACCTTTGCCCCTTGCATCCCACAGTGCCTTCAGAGTGTCTTTTGGTGCCAGATCCAGGCAGTAAAAGATCATCTCTTGCTGGCCCAGGGATATATCCCTCTTCAACCCCAAACCATAAGAAACCCTTATAGCCCCATGCCCCAGTGACAAAGTAGCAAGGATACCTCTGAGTGCAACTCAAAGTAGGTAGGGCTATAGTCCCATTCAGCAGCAAGCAGTTACAGAAGGCAAAACCTCCAGTCTACTTCTTCCCCAAAAGATTTTAGGTTGCACATCAGAGACGTAGGGATTGAAGTAGGAGAATAGGGAACCTGGAGCATGTGGAGAATCACTAGAAAATTTGTGCAGTGGGACAGGTGGAGATCACTTATCTAGAGACCTCTAGAGTTTTCCAGAGACAGACACCTGCATGCAAGAGATAGAAGCCTAAGGTTATATAAACAACACTTATCTAGTAACTGCCTCTTGCCCAAGGACTTAAAAGATGTCAACTAACAACCCCTCCAAGTAGCTCTCCCCTTGGAGACTACCCCTATGTTTCTCAGCACAGGCCCTACCCACTTGTTCCCACTTGCCTTCCTCTAACACTGTTCAATAAACCACCTTGTTGCCTAGTTAGGTCCTTGAATTCTTTCCTGTGATTGAACAAGAACCCCCTCTGTCAAAAGATATACTCCTGACTTAAGTATATCTGTTTTGAAACTCTTGAACCTTAAGTCGGTATGTTAAATATACTTTTGAAAAGTAATCCAGAATATGTAAGGGTTAAGTTTCTGTTCATTAAATGGAGTGTGTTACTTAGGTAGTGTAAATATTCAGTCTCTGTCTAAACTGCTAAATTAGTGTTTAACAGCTTTCATATTTCTCAAGTATTCTTAATTGGTTACTGGTTACTAAAATTCTTTAAAATGGTTAATGCTATTTGTACCAGCATTACTAAATGTATCCCTTTAGGGTGTACTTTAAAAAAACTAAAACGAAAGCTGGAAAATTTTCAGTCATGAGCCTATGAAAAAGCAGGAAATAATAGTTTTTTCCTGTAACAAAGGTTTGCCTCAGTATAACTTAGAATCAGTAAGAAAATGTCCTGAATATGATTCTATAGGGAAAAATGCTGTATCTCCTTTCCTGTAAAAAAGTTTGGCCTCAATATAACCAAGAATCAGTAAGAAAATGGCCAGAGTATGATTCTATAGGGAAGAACACTGTATGTCCATTTGGCCAGGACAGCTAAGATTAGCAGCAGAGCTGGAAAAAGTTCTACTCCTCCAAGAAACCCCTGTAGGAATAGATGGAAAATTTGCGTATAGGCTTAACCCAATCCCTTGTCAGAGTTACATAAGTGAGAAAATGGTGGCCCACTCTATAAAAGGACCCAGAGACAATAAAAAGCTTAATTACTCTAACCTGTAATTGGACTGGTATTGAGGCCTTACAGATACCTGGAGATGAAGGGAAAATGGTGAATGAAAAAAAACAGTAGGAATCAGAGAAAAAGATGCTGATAACCCAGGGTTTGCTGGAGAGAATGTAGCAGCACCAGTAAAGAACCTTGAATGGAATGTTAATGGTGCTGAGCATTGGACTAATTTAGATCAGAAAGAGGTCCCTGAAGTTAGAAAATTGCAAAGCATAAGTGAAGGAATACCAAATCCAGAAGAAAGTCCTTCTTCTTTCCTAGAAAGTATTTATAATGCCTATCGTTAATACACTAATATAGATCCAGAACATCCAGAAAATACCTGATTTTTAAATATAATCTTTATAACTCAAAGTTTTCCGGATATAAGAAGGAAGCTACAGAAATTTAATGGGGACTGGAATTACCTATCTTTAGTTTAGTTAGCATTGCCTATGAACTTTAGTACAATAGTGTTCAAGGTAAACAATCCTGCACTTCAGAAGGGAAAAATCCCAAGAAGAGCTATGTGGGAACCAACAGAAACCTGGAGTAAAAGGACCCAGGAGCAGGGTAGCTTTACTACAGAATTAATACCAAATATTTAAAGCATAGCTTCCTAAATATACATTCTTTGATAAAAACCTTTTAACCAAATAATACCCAGATAAATTTCTCTCCAACTTTATGTATATAAAGGTATTTCCAAGAATAAGATATCATGTAACAGGCAACACTAATCCCAAATGAGATCTTAAAAGAGATAAAAATAGAGATGTGGAATTATGGAAAACCTAATGACAACCATACCAAAAGAGTGAGAATAATGAGTCAAATTATTGAGTTATGTTTCTGTTTGTGTGTCTATTACTGTCTGTTTGTTCAATGTATGTCTTCATGTCTTCAGATGGTAATGTCAAATTAACCATGGAAAATTCTTAAAAGAGCGCTATTCAAATAGCTAAAATTACATAAGCACTTTATATATATAAATGAGCAGTCCTGGAGCACAAATTAGAAAAGCCAAAAAGGATGAAAAAGATCATATAAAAATCTAACTAAAGAAACTATTAAAAGAAAAAATACCTGAAAACTAAAAAGGCTATTCTGAATTCCTCCATAAGCTTTCTATGATCTATCCTACCCCCAGGGTCTTCTCTTAAACTTGAGTGAATTGGAGTGACTCATTAAAATCTATTTAGGAAGGAAGCAGATGTGGCTCAAGCAATTGAGCTCCCATCTACCACTTTGGTGGTCCCAGGTTCAATTCCTGGGGCCTCCTGGTGAAGACAAGCTGGCCTGTGTGGCAAGCTGGCCCAAGCAGAGAGTTGGCCCACGTGGAGTGTTGGCCCATGCAGGAGTGCTGGCTTGTGCAGAGAGCTGGAGCAACAAGATGATGCAACAATAAGAGACACAGGGGAGAGACAATAAGAGATGCAGCAGACCAGGGAGCTAAGGTGGTGCAAGAGATTGAATCCTTCTCTCCCACTGCAGAAGGTCCTAGGTTCAGTTCCCAGTGC
Source organism: Tolypeutes matacus (assembly GCA_026826555.1). Taxonomy (NCBI): domain Eukaryota; kingdom Metazoa; phylum Chordata; class Mammalia; order Cingulata; family Chlamyphoridae; genus Tolypeutes; species Tolypeutes matacus. Next base: position 166,918 of record JAKSZT010054409.1, read on the forward strand.
CACCTAAAAAGAAGACAAGCAGACACAGAAGAACACACAGTGAATGAACACAGAGAGCAGGCAGCGAGAAGAAAACAATGAGGGTGGGGGGAGAGAAATAAATAATTGATAAATTTATTTAAAAAACAAAAACAAACAAACAAACAAACAAACCTGTTTAGGAAACTATGGGGGATAAGTTTGAGGTGGAAATATGGGGAGGATGTGAATTTAGTTTATAATTCGGTCTATAAGGCCTGGAAATTAAAAATGATAGGGACAGGGATATTACAGAATAAACCTTGTTCTGCAAAGTTTGTCCTGTATTTCCCTAATTAAATTTTTTAAATATATATTTTATTAAAGAGTTAGTGAACTTACAAAACATTTATGCACATGTGTAGAATTCCCATACAACACCTCTCCACTAACACACTACATTGTTGTGGTATATTTGTTACAGATTATTAGGTAATATCATCAGACTATTACCACTAACTGTGGTCTATAGCTTACATTCGGTATATTTTTTCCCATATGCCCCTATTATAACACTGTACTTCTTTGGCATTGATGCAAGAATATTACAGGATCGCTGTTAGCTATAGTCCATAGGTTACATTAAGTGTATTTTTCACATGCTTCTCCATATTCTCACCACCTTGTAATAATGATGTATATTTGTTCTAGTTCATGGAAGGACATTATTGTATTTCTACTATTAACCACAATTCTCATCCACTTCTTTGTTCACTATGTTATTCAGTCTCTAGATTATTCTCTAGCTTTCTTTCTATTGATATTTTACATCCCTAGACTACCCTTTTCAGCCACAATCCCATTTATAAACCAGCTGTATTAGTTCTATTCAATACAAGGTGTTACCATCAAATCTATCCATTTCCACACTTTTACTGTCAAGTTAATTATAACTTCTACATAAATTAAGCATCCCTAATTAAATTTTAACACCCTTGAGATGAGAGTAATTAATAATCCAAAGGCCAAATTTCAGTAAGTTAAGAAAAAGTCTTTCAAAGCTATGAAAAGGCTTTTGGAAAGTATGACTAAGGCAAATAAAACAATTATAATGTATTCTCCAGAGCCTGATAATCACTATGATTTTGAAGTTATTCATAACTTTAAGGTATTATGAAAAAAAGGGTTTTTTATTTTAAAGAAACTTTAGATTACATAAATGTTATTACATAAAAAGTAGGGGATTCCCATATGCCCCTCTCCCTCCCACTCCCACACTTTCCTACATTAACAACATCCTTCATTAGTGTAATACATTTGTTACAATTGATGAACATATATTGAAGTATTACCATAAACCGTGTATTATAGCTTACATTATAGTTTGCACTCTGTCCCGCACAATATTGTAGGTTATGGCAAAGTATATAATGGCCTGTATCAGTCATTGCAAGGTCAAGCAGGACAATTCCCACTAGCAGTGGATAAGTGTTCTCTTTCTTCCACATCTTCTCCAACACTTATAGTCCTCTGTTTTTTCAATAGCAGCCAGTCTAATGGGGTAAGATCAATTCCCAACAAACTAGGAGGGGTACTAGCCCTACTCTGCTCCATCTTGGTCCTAGCAATCATCCCCATGCTCCACACGGCAAAACAACGCAGCCTGATATTCCGACCCATTAGCCAATGCCTCTTCTGAACTCTAGTTGCCAATCTACTTGTCCTAACATGAATTGGAGGCCAACCAGTTGAACACCCACTTATTATCATTGGCAAAGTAGCATCAATCTCATACTTCACCATCATCCTAGTCCTAATACCCCTAGCCGGACTTATTGAGAACAAACTCATAAAATGAAGACAGTCCTAGTAGTATAAACTATTACATGGTCTTGTAAACCATAAATGAATCATAATCGTTTCCTAGTATACTCAAGGAGGAAACATGCTACCGCTCCACCATCAACACACAAAAACGTTAGGTCAAGGTGTAGCCTATGGAGTGGGAAGAAATGGGCTACATTTTCTAAAAACTTAGAGCTTAGCTGAATTAGGCCATAAAGCATGCACACACCGCCTGTCACCCTCTTCAATTATTCAAACCCACAGTAACATAATACTAGCTTAACTACAATATGAGAAGAGACAAGTCGTAACAAGGTAAGCATACTGGAAAGTGTGCTTGAATAACCAAAGTGTAGCTTAAACAAAGCATCCGGCTTACACCCTGAAGATTTCAGATATACTGACCACTTTGAACTAAGCCTAGCCCAAAAACCACTCGACGCAACTACCAAGTAGCAATAAAACAAAACATTTACCCAACATTAAAGTATAGGAGATAGAAATTCTTATTACAGTGCTATAGAAAAAGTACTGTAAGGGAAAGATGAAAAACCACTTGACAGTACAAAACAGCAAAGACTAACACTTATATCTTTTGCATAATGAGCTAACTAGAATACCTTTGGCAAAGAGCACTTCAGTCAAGAACCCCGAAACCAGACGAGCTACTTATGGACAGTAAACAGAACTAACTCGTCTATGTTGCAAAATAGTGAGAATATCCGTAGGTAGAGGTGAAAAGCCATCCGAGCCTGGTGATAGCTGGTTGTCCAGAACAAAATATTAGTTCGACTTAAAATTTACCCCAAGAACCCACAAAACTTAATCCCACTGTAAATTTTAAATGTAATCAATAGAGGTACAGCTATATTGAAATAAGGACTAAGCCTTGAACTGGAGAGTAAGCCACAATCACTGTCCATTGTTGGCGTAAAAGCAGCCACCAATAAAGATAGCGTTAAAGCTCAAAAAACACCACCAATCTAAATCCCATAAACCACTAAGCCACACAACACTGGACCAATCTATTACTTAATAGAAGAGATAATGTTAGCATCAGTAACAAGAATACTTTCTCCGAGCATAAGCGTAAATCAGAACGGATACCCCACTGACAATTAATAGCAAGGCAACTACGACCCACTCAATAATAACATTCCACATCTACTGTTAACCCAACACAGGCATGCGCACCGGAAAGATACAAAGAAATAGAAGGAACTCGGCAAACACAAATCCCGCCTGTTTACCAAAAACATCACCTCTAGCATTATAATTATTAGAGGCACTGTCTGCCCAGTGACATGTGTTTAACGGCTGCAGTACCCTGACTGTGCAAAGGTAGCATAATCACTTGTTCTCTAATTAAGGACCCATATGAATGGCCAAATGAGTATTCAACTGTCTCCTATTTCCAATCAGTGAAATTCACCTTCCCACGAAGAGGCGGGAATATACATATAAGACGAGAAGACCCTGCGGAGCTTAAATTAATCAGCTCAACAACAACTACCCAACACCCAACAGGAATAAGCACACATGTACATGAGCTGCCAATTTTGGTTGGGGTGACCTCGGAGCAAAACAAACCCTCCGAATGATAAACACTAAGACCTACAAGTCGAAGTCCACTATATCACTCATTGACCCAAAACATTGATCAACAGAACCAGTTACCCCAGGGATAACAGTGCAATCCTATTATAGAGCCCATATCAACAATAGGGTTTATGACCTCGATGTTGGATCAGGACACCCAAATGGTGTAGCCTCTATTAAAGGTTCGTTTGTTCAACGATTAAAGTCCTACGTGATCTGAGTTCAGACGGGAGCAATCCAGGTCGGTTTCTATCTATAACTGATTTCTCCCAGTACAAAAGGACAAGAGAAATAAGGCCAACTTGACACACGCACCTTAAATCCAAATAGATGAAGTTAATCTAAATCTAGACCGCACATACAACAACTACACTCTAAATCAGAGGTTTTGTTAAGATGGCAGAGACAGGTAATTGCGTAAGACTTAAACCTTTATAACCAGAGGTTCAACTCCTCTTCTTAACAACATGTTCCTAATAAATATTATATGTCTAATTATCCCTATCCTCCTGGCAATAGCCTTCCTAACACTAGTAGAACGAAAAATCCTAGGCTACATACAACTACGCAAAGGCCCTAACATTGTAGGGCCATACGGCCTTCTACAACCTATTGCCGATGCAATCAAGCTATTTATCAAAGAACCCCTCCGACCACTAACATCATCAAAACCCATATTCATCCTGGCTCCCACACTAGCCTTCTCCCTAGCCCTAGCCCTATGAATCTCAATACCCATGCCACAGCCACTTATCAACCTAAACCTAGGTGTATTATTCATCTTAGCCCTCTCTAGCCTGGCAGTATACTCAATCCTATGGTCCAGATGAGCCTCTAACTCAAAATACACTCTCATCGGGGCCCTACGAGCAGTAGCACAGGCAATCTCCTACAAAGTAACCCTAGCCATCATCCTACTCTCGATCATAATAATAAACGGCTCTTTCACGCTATCCACCCTAACCACAACCCAAGAGCACCTACGACTAATCTTCCCACTATGACCCCTAGCGATAATATGATTTATCTCAACACTAGCAGAAACAAACTGAGCCCCATTCGACCTCACCGAAGGTGAGTCCGAACTAGAGTCTGGATTCAATGTAGAATACGCAGCAGGACCATTCGCCTTATTTTTCATGGCTGAGTACACCAACATCATTATAATAAATGCATTAACAACAATCCTATTCCCAGGAGCCCTGCACAACCCCCTATTCCCAGAACTATTTACAGCAAACTTCGTCACAAAAACTCTAGCACTCACCATCACATTCCTGTGAATCTGAGCATCATACCCACGATTTTGCTACGACCAACTGATGCACCTACTATGAAAAAGCTTTCTACCACTGACCCTGGCACTATGCATACTTTACGTGTCCACTCCAGCAATATCCGCAGGAATCCCCCCACACATATAGGAATATGTCCGACAAAAGAGTTACTTTGATAGAGTAAACCATAGAGGTTACAACCCTCTTATTCCTAGAGTCGTAGGCCTTGAACCTTCACCTGAGAATTCAAAAATCTCCGTGTTACCACATTACACCACACTCTAAGTAAGGTCAGCTAACTAAGCTATTGGGCCCATACCCCGAAAATGTAGGTTCATAACCTTCCCGTACTAATAAACCCAGTTATCGTCACCATTATCTTACTCAACCTATTCTTAGGAACAATAATTACCATAATCAGCTCTCACTGACTACTAATCTGAATAGGACTAGAAATAAACATATTCTCCATAATCCCCATCCTAATAATCAAACAAAACCCTCGATCCACAGAAGCAGCCACTAAATACTTCTTAACCCAAGCAACAGCATCCATACTCCTAATACTAGCCGTAATCATCAACCTAACCCACTCAGGCCAATGAACAATCATAAAAATATTTAATCCCATGGCATCCTACACAATAACCATAGTGCTAGCCATGAAACTAGGACTTGCCCCATTCTATTTCTGAGTACCAGAAGTAACCCAAGGAACCCCACTAATGCCAGGCATAATCTTACTTACATGACAAAAATTAGCCCCGATAGCAATCATGTACCAAATCTACCCAACCATTAACTTCAACATAATCCTTACCATAGCCATCCTATCAATCATAATCGGAGGCTGAGGGGGCCTAAACCAAACACAACTACGAAAAATCATAGCCTACTCATCCATCGCACACATAGGATGAATAACAGCCATCATTTCATTTAACCCCTCACTCACAATCCTCAACCTAGTTATCTATCTAACAATAACAATCACAATATTTATTCTATTTAACAACAACTCATCTACCACAACCCTGTCAATATCACTCATATGAAACAAAACCCCAAACCTAACCACCATAACTCTGGCTACACTACTATCAATAGGAGGGCTACCTCCACTATCAGGCTTCCTCCCAAAATGAATAATCATCCAAGAGTTAACAAAAAACAATCTAATCCTACTTCCAACTGCTATAGCCATACTAGCACTACTAAACCTCTACTTCTACATACGACTGGTATACTCAACATCACTAACCATATTCCTGTCAACCAACAACATAAAAATGAAATGAAAAATCAAATCAACAAAATTCCCACCCATCACACCGACCCTAATCATCATATCTACCATAATAATCCTGTTAACCCCAATAATAGTAATTTAGACTAGAGGTTTAGGTTAAACATAGACCAAGAGCCTTCAAAGCTCTAAGCAAGTACATACCCCTGAACCAAAGATTGCGAGACTATACCTCACATCTTCTGGACGCAAACCAGACACTTTTTTTTTTTTTATTATTATTATTTTTTTTATGTTTATTTTTTTTTATTTAATTTTTTTTTTTTATATATATATATAAATATATTTTAA
>JAKSZT010054409.1:173548-192883 GCA_026826555.1 Tolypeutes matacus
CACTACATGGAATCTTCAAAAAAAAGCTGAGTATCAGATAGTACTTGCCTTGAAGCTCCTACCCTGCAAATCCCCTATTGGGACTGTGTCCTTATCACCACTATTGTATCTGCCTTAATACTCCTCCTTGGTAGATACAGTTGTTTACAAAAACCTAAAAATCAGTAATTATGACAATACCCACCATGTCCTCCTAAATCTTAAGATTCAAATAGTAGCAACAGCCATCCTACTGCAATCTATAGGTCAGCATACCACCACAATCTTAAACCTTAGTACCTGTTGGCTGTGCACACACCAATACCTAAAAACAATTGCCTGGGCCACCAATAATAAATATTGGGGACTCACCAATCTAACACTCCACCCCATACTTGAATACCAAAACCCATGGAGGTATTACCAGTGGGGTATACTAAATAACTTCCCTGAGGTACTTCCATTTTTTCTAAACTAAATGCCTAAAGCCAAAATCCTACCCATATTGGGGCTATCCATCATAATGTTTCCCTTGCAAGCAGCCAATCTTTTACAGTTTTTCTTTCCTCTAATGTCACCAATGGCAAGTCCATAGGACAATTAAATAAAACCCTTTGTAGATCCATCATCCGTATTGGGATCAAGTATCATCACTGGAACACCGAGGTGTCACAAAATGGGGTCAACAATAATAAATCCTGAGCTCAAGGGCACCCTGATGGCCATGCCACAAGAGCCATGTGCACAACTGGACCTTACTTTATGGAAGCCGACCTTGATGATGCTGAGGTCTTCTTCCTAAAACAATCTCATATAAAATGTTCTGTAGGAAAAGAGTGCAGCCAGAATAGACCCAACCCCAAGTTTTTCTTAAAAACTCCCACCATAAACCTCCATTATTGCCTCATTAACAGCTTGATCAGTGGAAACAGTAGATTCATTTTGGAATTCCCCATCACTGCAGCTAGAAAGATCCTTTCCAGAATTTGGATTCTAAAACCAAACAATGAGGAAAATCCACTGTGGACAGGGATAGGGAAACCAGCCGGCTGGTTGCATTACCTCAGTTTGTGGTCATATAGCCACCACCCCTTCTCTGCTACTCTGGAGGCAAGAGAAGGTCTGTTCTTTCTCTGTGGGACCTCTGCATATCTAACCCTCCCTGCTAATTGGGCAGGGCTGTGCTCCTTAGTTTCCTAAGCTCAGAAATATACTTCATCAAAGATTCAGAGTCTGGCCCTCTCCTGGCTTATCACACCTTCCAGTCTGTCCAGAAGACGGTTCCTCTCCCAGTCCTTATGCCTATCTTCACCTCACAGTGGGAGCCTGACTGAGAGTATGTGGGGGTGGACTCACAACCAGCCATACATTCCATTATAACCTCTCAAGGAACCTAGCACAAGGACTAGACACCTCAGCTAAGAGTATCTTATGACTAAATCAGCAGGTAGATTCCCCAGCTGCTGTAGTCCTTCGAGATAAATGAGTCCTACATTTGCTAACTGCTGCTCAGGGAGGGGCATGTATGTACCTCAACGAAGAATGTTTTTATATCAACCGGTCATCAGAAATCTTAAATGACATCCAAAGCCTAACAGATCAAGCCACCCACCTCAAGTAGGTGGCTAAAAACCTGGGTTGCCTCTTTGGCTTTTACTGGCCAACTATTTAGTCATTTCTTGTGTCGCTCTTAATTCCCCTAGGCTTAATACTCCTTGCATTGACCTTTGCCCCTTGCATCCCACAGTGTCTTCAGAGTGTCTTTTGGTGCCAGATCCATTCAGTGAAAGATCATCTCTTGCTGGTCCAGGGATATATCCCTTTTCAACCCCAAACCATAAGAAACCCTTATAACCCCATACCCCAGTGACAAAGTAGCAAGGATACCTCTGCGTGCAACTCAGAGTAGGTACGGCTAGAGTCCCATTCATCAGCAATCAGTTACAGAAGGCAAGACTTCCAGTCTACTTCTTCCCCAAAAGATTTTAGGTTGCACATCAGAAACCTAGAGATTGAAGTAGGAGAATAGGGAACCTGGGGCATGTGGAGAATCACTGGAAACCTTGTGCAGTGGGACAGGTGGAGAGTCACTTATCTAGAGACCTGAGGCAAGTTATGAGTTTTCCAGAGAAAAACACCTGCTTGCAAGAGATAGAAGCCTAATGGTATATAAACAACACTTATCTAGTAACTGCCTCTTGCCTAAGGACTTAAAAGATGTCAACTAACAACCCCTCCAGGTAGCTCTCCCCTTGGAGACTACCCTATGTTTCTCAGCACAGGCTCTACCAACTTGTTCCCACTTGCCTTCCTCTAACACTGTTCAATAAACCACCTTGTTGCCTAGTTAGGTTCTTGAATTCTTTCCTGTGATTGAACAAGAACCCTCTCTGTCAAAAGATATACTCCTGACTTAAGTATATCTGTTGGATACTCTTGAACCTTATGTCGGTCTGTTAAATATACTTCTGAAAAGTAATCCAGAATATGTAAGGATTAAATTTCTGTTCATTAAATGGTGTGTGTTACTTAGGTGGTGTAAATATTCAGTCTCTGTCTAAACTGCTAAATTAGTGTTTAACAGCTTTCATATTTCTCAAGTATTCTTAATTGGTTACTGGTTACTAAAATTCTTTAAAATCGTTAATGCTTTTTGTACCAGCATTACTAAATGTATCCCTTTAGGCTGTATTTTAAAAAAACTGAAACAAAAGCTGGAAAATTTTCAGTCATGAGCCTATGAAAAACCAGGAAATAATAGTTTTTTTCCTGTAACAAAGGTTTGCGTCAGTATAACTTAGAATCAGAAAGAAAATGTCCTGAATATGATTCTATAGGGAAGAATGCTATATCTTCTTCCCTGTAACAAAGTTTGGCCTCAATATAACTGAGAATCAGTAAGAAAATGGCCTGAGTATGATTCTATAGGGAAGAATGCTGTATGTCCATTAGGCCAGTACAACTAAGATTAGCAGCAGATCTGGAAAAAGTTCTACTCCTCCAAGAAACTCCTCTAGAAATACATGGAAAATTTGTGTACAAGCTTACCCCATTCCCTTGTCAGAGTTATATAGGTGAGAAAATGGTGGCCCACTCTGTAAAAGGAGCCAGAGAAAATAAAAAGCTTAATTACTCCAACCTGTAATTGGACTGGTATTGAGGCCTTGCAGATAGTTGGAGATGAAGGGAAAATGGTGAATGAAAAAACAGCAGGAATCAGAGGAAAAGATGCTGCTAACCGAAGGTTTGCTGGAGAGAATTTAGCAGCACCAGTAAAGAACCTTGAATGGAATGTTAATGGTTAGATCAGAAAGTGGCCCCTGAAGTTAGAAACTTGCAAAGGATAAGTGAAGAAATACAAGATCCAGAAGTCTTTCTTCTTTCCTAGAAAGTATTTATAATGCCTATCATTAATACACTAATATAGATCCAAAATGTCCAGAAAATACCAGACTTTTAAATATAATCTTTATTTCTCAAAGTTCTCCGGACATAAGAAGGAAGCCACAGAAAATTAATGGAGGACTGGAACTACCTATTTTTAATTTAGTTAGCATTGCCTATGAACTTTAGTACAAAAGTGACTGAAGTAAACAATCCTGCACTTCAGAAGGGAAAAATCCCAAGAACAGCTATGTGGGAACCAACAGAAACCTAGAATAATAGGACCCAGGAGCAGGGTAGCATTACTACAGAATTAATACCAAATATTTAAAGCATAGCTTCCTAAATATACATTCCTTGATAAAAACCTTTTAACCAAATAATACCCAGATAAATTTCTCTCCAACTTTATGTATATAAAGGTATTTCCAAGAATAAGATATCATATAACAGGCAACAATAATCCCAGATGATATCTTAAAAGAGATAAAAATAGAGATGTGGAATTATGGAAAACCTGAAGACAACCATTCCAAAAGAGTGAGAATAATGAGTCAAATTACTGAGTTACATTTCTGTTTGTATGTCTATTTGTGCTGTCCGTTGGTTCAATGTATGTCTTCATGTCTTCGGGGATGGTAATGTCAAATTAACCATTGAAAATTCTTAAAAGAGCTTTATTCAAATTGCTAAAATTCCATAAGCACTTTATATATGTAAATGAGCAGTCCTGGAACACAAATAAGAAAAGCCAAAAAGGATTGAAAAGAAATCATATAAAAATCTAACTAAAGAAACTATTGAAAGAAAAAATACCTGAAAACTAAAAAGCCTATCCCAAATTCCTCCATAAGCTTTCTATGTTCTATCCTACTACCAGGGTCTTCTCCTAAACTTGGCTGAATTAGAGTGTCTCATTAAAATCTATTTAGGAAGGAAGCAGATGTGGCTCGAGCAATTGGGCTCCCATCTATCATGTTGGTGGTCCCAGTTTCAATTCTGGGGGCATCCTGGTGAAGGCAAGCTGGCCTGTGTGGCAAGCTGGCCCAAGTGGAGAGTTGGCCCATGCAGGAGTGTTGGCGTGCGCGGAGAGCTGGAGCAGCAAGATGATGCAACAATAAGAGGCACAGAGGAGAGACATTAAGAGATGCAGCAGACCAGGGAGCTGAGGTGGCACAAGAGATTGAATGCTTCTCTCCCGCTCCAGAAGGTCCTAGGTTCAGTTCCCAGTGTCACCTAAAAAGAAGACAAGCAGACACAGAAGAACACACAGTGAATGGGAACAGAGAGCAGACAGCAAGCGGAAAACAACGAGGGGGGGAGAGAAATTAATTAATTAATTAATTAATTAATTAATTATTACCAAAAAAACCTTTTTAGGAAACTATGGGGGGTAAGTTTGATGTGGAAAGATGGGGAGGATGTGAGTTTAGCTTAGAATTCTGTCTACCAGACCTGGAAATTAAAAATGACAGGGACAGGGATATTACAGAATCAACCTTATTCCGTAAAGTTTGTCCTGTATTTCCCCAATTAAATTTTTAATATATATATATATTTTTTTTTAGAAAGTTTGTGAACTTACAAAACATTTATGCACATGTGTAGAATTCCCATACAACACCCCTCCACTAACACACTACATTGTTATGGAATATGTGTTACAGATTATTAGGTAATATTATCAGACTATTACCACTAACTGTGGTCTATAACTTACATTTGGTATATTTTTTCCCATATGCCCCTATTATTAACACAGTACTACTTTGGCATTGATGCAAGAATATTAAAGTATTGCTGTTAGCTATAGTCCATAGGTGACATTAATTGTATTTTTCATATGCTTCTCCACATTCTTACCACCTTGCAATAGTGATGTATATTTGTTCTCGTTCATAGAAGGACATTATTATATTTCTACTATTAACCACAATTCTCATCCACTTCTGTGTTCACTATGTTATTCAGTCTCTAGATTATTCTCTAGCTTTTTTTCAATTGACATTTACATCCATAGACTAACCTTTTCAGCCACAATCCCATTTATAAACTAGCTGTATTAGTTCTATTGAATACAACCTGTTACCGTCAAATCTATCAATTTCCACACTTTTACTGTCAAGTTAATTATAACTTCTACATAAATTAAGCATCCCAAATTAAATATTAACACCCTTGAGATGAGAGTAATTAATAATCCAAAGGCCAAATTTCAGTAAATTAAGAAAAAGTCTTTCAAAGCTATGAAAAGACTTTTGGAAAATATGATTAAGGCAAATAAAACAATTATAATGTATTTTCCAGAGCCTGATAATCACTATGCTTTTGAAGTTATTCATAATTTTAAGGTATTATGAAAACAGAAAGGTTTTTTTTTTTAATTTTAAAAGAAACTTTAGCTTTCATAAATGTTATTACATAAAAAATAAGGGATTCCCATATGCCCCTTTCCCTCCCACTCCCACACTTTCCCACATTAACAACATCCTTCATTAGTGTAATACATTTGTTACAATTGATGAACACATATTGAAATACTACCACTAAACCGTGTATTATAGCTTACATTATACTTTGCACTCTGTCCCACACAATATTGTAGGTTATGGCAAAATATATAATGGTTTGTATCAGTCATCGCAAGGTCATGCAGTACAATTCCAATGTCCCCAAAATGCCCCCATATTACACCAGTTTTTCTGCCTCCCTCACCTCAGAACCTCCATTTGCTACTGCCTCCATATCAATGCTAAAAGTTCTTCCATTGCTAGAATAACAAGAAGTCTATAGTAAAATAACAGTAAGTCAACTTTAGTCCATTGTTCATTCTCCAATCTTGAGGATTTGGGGATGGTGATGCCCACTCTGCCTCTAATTAAAACAGGGCTTAGATCCCATGGGCAGATGGATGGAACTATGTTGCTTGCAGTTTCAGACTCTCTCTTCCTTGGATGAGCATCGTCCATCATCATCACCTTATTAGTGGTCCTGGGTGAGTCCAATAAGCTCGAGAGTAGGTGTTGCAACTCTGCTGAAATTCTGGGCCCAATTGACACATGGATGGACCAAAGATTTAAGTCTCTTAGACATACGCTTATCAAGTATAGTACTAACTGTTGGTTCAAATAGAAGGAGCAGAAGAGCCATGTGTAGGCAAACCACAAATGAATCCAACTCTGTCACAATGGTGAACATAATTCCAAGGTAAGCTCCACTGACAGGGTGCCAAACTCCTGAGCTGTCTGCCCAGCCTATAATGCCTGGATGTCTCTAGAGCTCTCAGGAATCCCAATATTTGAAGCAATATTTACTGTGGCAATCAATGTGATCCTGCTGAGACTTGCATAAGCATAACCTCTGGAATGATCCCCCAACTCTCTTTGAAATCTCTTAGCCATAAGAACTCATTTGAATTTTCCATTTCCCCCTTATAGAAAAGGTCTTTTTCTAGGTGCATTCCTAGTTGGTGCTTGGTAATAATGTCTCAGTGCCAGGGAGGCACATTCCCAGGAGGAACCAACAAACTGTCCTCCACAATGGCTGCACCATCCTACATTCCCACCAGCAGTGGATAAGTGTTTCCTTTCTTCCACATCTTCTCCAACACTTATAGTCCTCTGTTTTTTCAATAGCAGCCAGTCTAATGGGTATAAGATGGTATCTCATTTTACTTTTGATTTGCATTTCCTTAATAGCTTGTGATGTTGAGCATCTTATCATGTGCTTTGTAGCCATTTGTATTTCTTCTTTGGAAAAGTGTCTATTCAAATCACTTCCAATTTTTTAAATGTGTTGTTTGTTTTTATTTTCTAGATGTAGGATTTCTTGATATATGCTGGGTATTAGGTCCCTATCAGATAGATGATTACCAAATAATTTCTCTTATTGAGTGCATTGCCTTTTCAATTTCTTGAAAAACTCCTTTGAGGCACAAAATATTTTAAATTTTAAGAGGTCCAATTTATCTATTTTTTTGCTGTTGTTGCTCATGCTTTGGGTGTAAAGTTTATGAAATCGTTTCCTACCAAAAAATATTGTAGATGCTTCCCTATATTATCTTCCAGGAGATTTGTAGTGTTGACTCTTATATTTAGACCTTTGATCCATCTTGAATTAATTTTTGGACAGGGTGTGAGCTGGTGATAATCTCCCATTCTTTCTGATATAGATATCCAGTTCTCTAAGCACCATTTGTTGAAGAGGCCATTCTTTCTGAGTTTAGTGGGCTTGATGACCTTGTTGAATATCAGTTGACCATATATATATCAGAACTCTCAGTTCTGTTCCGATTGGCAGTATGTCTATTCTTTTGCCAATAGCATGCAGTTTTGAACACTGTAGCTTTGTAGTATGTTTTAAAGTCAGGTACTGTGATTCCTCCAATTTTATTTTCCTTTTTCAATATGACTTTGGCTACTCGGGGCCCCTTGCCCTTCCAATAAATTTCATAGTTAGCTTTTCCAATTCAGTATATAAAAAAAAAACGTTGTGATAATTTTTAGGGGAATTGCATCAAATCTGTAAATTAGTTTGGGTAGGAGAGATAACTTAATGATGTTTAATCTTCCTATCATGAACAGGGAATATTCTTCCATTTATTTAAGTCTACTTTGATTTCCTTGAACAATGTTGCATAGCTTTCTGTGTAAAAGTCTTTTGCATTTCTAGTTATGTTTATTCCTAGGTATTTGATTCTTTTAGTTGCTACTGTAAATGGAATTTTTTTCTGGATTTCCTCCTCAGATCGCTCATTATTGATGTACAGAACGTCTACTGATTTTTGCACATTGATCTTATATCCTCCCACTTTTCTGAACTCATTTATAAGCTCTCCAAGCTTAATTGTAGATTTCTCAGGGCTTCCTATCTATAGGATCATGTCATAGGCAAGTAGTGAAATTTTAACTTCTCCCTTTCAAATCTGGATGTATTTTAACCTTTTCCTTTCCTAAGTGCTTGAGCAAGTACTTCTAACACAATATCAAACAAGAATGGGGACAGTAGGCATCATTATCTTGCTCAAGATCTTAGAGGAAAAGCCTTTAGCATTTCACCATTGAATGTGATATTAGCTGTGGGTTTTTCATGTATACCCTTTATCATGTTGAAGAAGTTTCCTTCTATTCGTATCTTTTCTAGTGTTTTTATCAGGAAATATTGCTGTATATTGTCAAATGCTTTTTCTGCTTCTATAAAGATGATCATGTGTTTTTTTCTTTTCATCTGTTTATGTGGTATATTACATTGATTTTCTTATGTTGAACCATCCTTGCATACCTGGAATGAAACCCATTTGGTCATTATGTATAATTCCTTTGATGTGTTCTTGAACATGATTAACAAGTACTTTGTTTAGGATTTTAGCATCTAGGTTCATTAAAGAGGGTAGTTTTCCTTTCTTGTGGCATCTTTGTTTGGCTTTGGTATTGGGTGATATTGGCATCATAGAATGAGTTAGGCAATGTTTCCTTCACTTCTACTTTTTGGAAGAGTTTGAGCAGGATTGGTGTTAGTTCTTTCTGGAATATTTGGTAGAATTCACCTGTGAAGCCATTTGGTTTTGGGCTCTACATAGTTGGGAGGTTATTGATGACTAAACCAATCTAGTCATCTCATGATTGGTCTGCTGAGTTCATCAATCTTTCTTTCATCAATGTATGCTGTTTATGTGTTTCTAGGAATTTGTGCATTTCATCTGTTATCCATCTTGTTGGCATAAAATTTTTCAAGGTATCTTCTTATGATACTCTTTATTTCTGTGAGATATAGTGGTGATATTCCCTTCCTCTTTTCTTCTTTGATGTATTTGCATCTTCTCTCTTTTTTTTTTTCTTGTTAGTCTACCTAAGAGTGTGTCAATTTTATTACTCATCTCAAAGGACCAGCTTTTGGTTTCATTAATCTTTTCTAGTTAGTGCTTTCTTATTTTCAATGTCATATAACTCTGCTCTAATCTTTTTTATTCCCCCTTTTTTTTTTACTTGCTTTGAGATTAGTTTGCTGTTGTTTTCCTAATTCCTCCAGGTCTGCAGTTAGGTCTTTGATTTTAGTTCTTTCTTTTTCTTTAATGTGCGCATTTACATCTATAAATTTCCTTCTCAGCATATCTTATGCTGCATCCAATTGGTTTTGATAACTGTGTTGTCATTTTCATTCATTTCAAAATAGTTACTGATTTCTTTCACAATTTCCTCTTTGACCCAATGATTATCTAAGAGTGTGTTGTATAACTTCCATATCTTTGCACTGAATTTGGTTCTCTGTCCCTTACTATTTTCCAGCTTCATTCCATTGTCGTCAGAGAAATTACCTTGTATAATTTCAATCTTTCTAAATTCATTGAGAGTTGTTCTGTGATCTAGCATATGGTCTATCCTGAAGAATGATCCACGAGCACTCGAGAAGAATGTATATCCTGCTGCATTTGTGTGTAATATTCTTGATATGTCTACTAGATCTATATCCTCTAATGTATTATTCAAGGTTTCTGTTTCTTTATTGATCCTCTGTTGAGATGTTTTGTCTAATAGCACTAATGGTGTATTAAAGTCCTTCACTAAAATTGTAGAGGCGTCTATTTTTCCACTTAGATTTTCCAATGTTTGCCTCATGTATTTCAAGGTGCTCTTGTGTGGTGCATAAATGTTTATGATTGCTCTTTTTTCTTGATAGGTTACCCCTTTTATTTTATATAGTGTCCTTCTTTGTCTCTTACAATAGTTTTATATTTAAAGTCAATTTTTTCTGTTATTTGTATAGCGATTCCTGCCAGTTTTTGTTTATAGTTTGCATTTAAAATTGTTTTCCAACCATTCATTTTAAACCTCCTTGCATCTCTGGCTCTAAGGTAAGTTTCTTGTAGACAGCATGTGGACCAGTCATATTTCCTTATCAATTCTGCCAAACTGTATCTCTTGATTGGAGAGTTTAGCCATTAATATTCATGATATTATTGTCAAGGAATTACTGACACTAGCCATATTTTCTTTAGGTTTTTGTTGTCATATGTTGTTTTAACTTCTGTTTTTTTCTTTTTAGTTATTCTTACCAATAATCTTATTTACTACACTCTCTTCCAACATTCTCTTCCAAACCTCTCGCTCTTGTTTTTTTTTTTTCTTCTTCTTCTTTCAACCTGCAGAGCTCCCTTTAGTATTTCCTGAAGTGAAAGTTTCTTTTTGACAAACTCTCTTAATTTCTGTTCATCTGTGACTATTTTGAACTCTTCCTCATTTTTTAATGCCAGCTTTTCTGGGTAGTAAATTCTTGGTTGGAATCTTTTCTTTTAACACCTTAACTATGTCATACAATTGTCTTCTTGTCTCCATGGTTTCAGATGAGAAATCAACACTTAATCTGATCAAGTTTACCTTGAATGTGATGGATCTCCTTTCTCTTGCTGCTTTTAGTATTATCTCTGTCTTGAGCATTGGACAAATTGAAATGTATGTGTCCTGAGGTAGTCCTGTTAGGATTTAAACTGTTTGGGGCATGCTGTGCTTTCTGGACTTGTGCATCCAAGTCCCTCAATAGAGTTGGGAAATTTTCAGCCATTATTTCCTCCAACACTCCTTCTGTCCCCTTTCCCTTCTCTTCTCCCTCTGGGATGCCTATACTGCATATATTTGTCCTTTTTTTTTTTTTGTCATTCAAAGTCCTATGCCCTCGCTGGATTTTTTTTCCAATCTTTTCTTTCTATCTATTGTATTATCGGTTTGGTTTCAGATGTACTGTCTTTGACATCACTAATTCTTTCCTCTGCCTGTTGAAATCTGCTCTTATGTGCTTTGAGCGTATTTTTTATTTCTTGCATTGTGCCATTCATCGCCATCATATCTGTCATCTTTTTATATATATTTACAATTTCTTTAGTATGTTCCCCCAGTGCCTTTTTAATATCCTTTATCTTTTCTTTCACTTCATTAAGTTGATTCATGATATTTGTTGGGACATCTCTGTTTGTTGTTCTACCTTCTGCATTTCCTCAAATTTTTTTTGTTTGTTCATTAGACTGGACCCTATCTTTCTGTTTCTTAGTGTGGTTTGTATTTTTTTTTGTTTGTTTGTTTTTTGGTGTCTAGGCACCTGTATATCTTGTTGTGCATATTGGGTTGGTTAGCTTCTGGTAAGCTTCTCTTTCTACTCTAGTATTTTATTTATTTGTTTGTGTGTGTTTGTGTATGTGTGGTAAGTTTTTTGTTTTGTTTTGTTTTTTGTTTTGACACTTGGTTACTCTTATGCTATATTCTTGCAATTGTCTATTTTCCCTTGAAAAAATTATTAGGACCAGAGAAAAGAAAAGAGAAGAATAAAAAATATAAGTGTATAATAATAATAATAAAAGGTAGAAGAGGGATTGTATAAGATCTAGGGAATTAAATAAGTAGTACGAGTAAAAAAAATTTTTTTTAAAGCACAAAGAAATAAGAATTAAAAAGGTGGAAAGAAAAAATGAAACAATGAACAAAATAGAGAAAAATATACAATGTTAAAAAGCTGGAATGATGATAAGAGAGGAAAAGAAAAAAATTAATATTTTTTAAAAAATGAAGACCAAAGAAAAAGATGTGGAATGAAAGAAAATCAACAGAAAACAGAAGAGAGAATAATGAGGGAAAGAAAAGAAATAAAGTAGGGAGAAACAAATAAGTTAAAAAAAAAAAAAAAGGAAGTAAAGAAAGGGGAAAGAAACAAACAAGAAACACAACAACAACCAAAAAAAAAAAAAAGGAAAAACAGCCTTCCCTCTTAAGCCCCTAAGGAGCTTCTCAGGCTGTGGGTGCTCATGAATCAATTACCCTTTAGCATGCCCTCCACAGGTGATTTACCTGGTTTTAGTGAATAAAATTAAGGAAAAAAAAGGAACCAATAAAAAATAAAAAAATAAAAATAACTGATCTAAGAAAACTTCAAACAAGAAAAAAATCTGTCTATATGTTCCCTGTCTTAACATACCAGCTGAGTGCCTGATAACCCAGTGGATCACTCACTTGAAAGACCTAGGAATCAAACCAGGGACCTCATATATGCAAGGTAGGAATTTCTCCTACGCTGGCTCCACTGTGAAAGAGGGCTTCAGAAAGCTTATCTGGCTCTTCCCACCCCCTTTCCCTCAGGCGGCTTAAACTTCTAACAGTTTGCCAAGCTGTTCTGTTTAGGTGTCTGTCTCTCCCCCTCTCTACCTTAGTTTGTCTCTCTCCCAGGTCGACTATGTGTGATAGCCTGCCTGATCAGATCTTTCCTTCCCTCTCCCTTTGGCCACCTCAGTGCTGTTCAGGGACACTCCAAGATTCAAAGAAGCTCATGTGGCCAAACTCACCAAAGAAACCACTCTCCACGCTTCACCATATCCCTCTTCCTCCCAGGAAATGCTCTATCCCACTCCATTGGTTGCTGTGAGTCAGGGGCTTTACCAAGGTTCTTTGCCTTAAAGGTGGGATATTTGTGCCATTTCCAGCCACAAGGGTGAGTAACTTATGGATTTCCTTTGGCTTCTTTAACTGTCTAGTTCCTTTCTGGATGATGCATAGCTCTTTCCCCTTCTATGTATCTCCAAAACAGCTCCCTTGGATAGGATTTTGCCCTTTCTGCATTATTTTTTGTGAGGGAGTTGGACTCTGCCTACCTACTTCTATTCAGTTTTTTTTTTCTTTTTTTCCCAACCAAGAGGTTTTAACCTCCTAAGAAGGAAAGAAAAAAGAAAATATTTTTTACATATTATTAATTTTATTCTACTCATGTGTAATCTCCCTAGCTTTATCTGATGTTAATAAGTTAACAATTACTGTGTTAAATTTTTAGAGGATAAAATTGTAAGTTTTAAATTAATGAAACTATTATGTACCTCTTTTAAAAATATTTTGCCTAAAGTGAAATGACTAGTTTTTCACAGAACAGAATGAGGGCTATAAGACAAGACAAATGTATATGGAAAGAAAAGAAGGTTTGTGAAAGCATTTTTAAGGGACTGTGTTTGTCTAAGATAAGATGGCTGGTTTTCATAAAATAAGGATTGAAATATATAGGACAAAGCTTGAATGGATATAGAAAGTTGCAGAAGGTTTAGTGGAAGCAAATTTCACTTGATGCTTAAGGTAATTTAATAATCTTTTTTTCTAGTATCTTGCCAAAGAAAAATGCCAGAAATATGTTGATTTTTATAATGGCAATTTATTTAGGGTAAAAGTTTACAGTTCCAAGGCCATGAAATGTCCAAATTGAAGCATCACCAGAAATGCTTTCTCACCACAATCATCTATTGTTGTTCCAGGTGTTGCTGCCATTTGGTGAAGAAAAATGGCCACCAATCTCTACTAATGTCTCTGCCTTTCTGCAGCTGTAGCGAAACCTGGAATAGGGCTTAACTCTTACCAGGCCTTCTTTCTCTCTCTCTCTCTCTCTCTCTCTCTCTCTCTCTCTCAATCTCTCTCTCTCTCTCTCTCAATCTCTCTCTCTCTCTCTCTCAATCTCTCTCTCTTTCTCTCTCTGGGCCTCAGGTCCTTGAGCCTCATGTGGGCTTCTTTCTTTACAGCTCAGCAGGGGGCCAAACCTCTCTCACATGGCAGCATTAAACATGGGGGTTCACTTTTCTTGATCCTGTCTGCCTGTATGTCCATCTTTAAAGACCTAGCACAGAAGAAGAAACTCAACCTGACTCATATCTCACTGATATAGTCCTATCAAAAGCCCTAAATTGTTCTTATCAAGTTATCTAATCGAAGGCCCTTCACCTGAATTTAATGCACTAAAAGGGTACCACACCCAATGGAACAGATTAGTTTACATACTAAATCTTTCTCTTTTTGGGAGTCATAAAAATATTCTCTGAATCTTAAAAAGATATGTCCTTCTATATGCAAAATGCATTCGTTATATCACAATATTCCAAAAATCTTAAATCATTTCAGTAGCAGTTCTAACTACAAAATCAATTACAGGAATTCAGTTATCTTGGGGCAAAGTTCCCCTCTGGCTATAGACCTATGAAACTTAGAACACTTAGAAATCTTCCAATATAAAATGGAGGGACATACATAGAATAAACATTTGCATTACACATAAAGAGAATTTGTGAAAGAAACACACGATATGCATCCCCAACAGTTCCAAAAACCTGATGGGCATATATCATTAGATTTCAAAATCTGAGAGTCAACCTTACAATGATGGTTTCTTCATATCCTCAGGGCCTCATCATTGCCGACCCTTTCTAAAAGCTTGTCCAATGGCCATACTTTTGGTCCACCCACTTGAAGCATCTGGGTAACATTCCCTATGCTTTGATGAGCAGCTCCACCCTCTCAGAACAGTGAGTTGATGACCTAACTCTCCCTAATCTATGGGGAACAGGCTTACTCCCCACAGGTCAGTGGAGTGGTGGGAGTGGTGACCTAACTCTCCACATCTAACTGCGAAAGTACTCCAATCTTTCTGGTGGACAAACTCTCACTGAATAATGGGCTGGAAGATCCAACCTGTTCAAATACCTGGAGAAATACAGTAAGACTTTCCATATTTCCTTCCTGGATAACTGCATTTCCAATCCTGGCTTATAAATACCAAGTTTAGTTAAGACTTCACATGGGCCACTATCCTTGGGGGGCTTGTTTTCCAGAAGCTTGGAATTTCTGAAATAAGTTACTGGTTTCTTTGTTCCAACAATTCAATTATCAGTTTATCTCTTTTCTCTAACATATTACTATAAGTTGCAAGGAGAAGTCAGCCTGTATTTTCCGCATTTACTTTGGAAACCTCTTCAGCTAAATATTCAAACTGATCATTTTCAAATTCTGTTTTCCATCTAACATCAGGAGACAATTTTGCCAAGTTCTCTGCAATTTTTAAACACATATCATCTTTCCTCTAGTTTCCAATAATAGTTTCACCATTTCCTTCTAAGTCCTCACTGGAAATAACTTTAGGGTCCATAGCAACCAACAGACTGTTCATAATAGTCTAAGCCTTTTCTATCAAGCACCTCACAATTCCTCCAGAAAATACCCCTTACCCATTTATAAAACCATTCCACCATTTCTGGTCATTGTAGCAGCACAAAACCAATCACACAATGCCAATTTCTGTTTTAGTTTGTCAAAACGGTGTTGAAGTGAGGAAGAAATGTGATGGCATTTAAAATGGGTGTTTATTTGGAGTAAAAGCTTACAGTTCCAGGGCAATGAAATGTCCAAATTATGGCATCAGTAGATATGCCAACTCACCAAAGTTGACTGCCACATGGTGAAGCAAGATGGCCGCTGATCTCTGCTGAGGCTGTCTTTCTGCAGCTGTAGGCAAACATGGCATAGATGATGTTAAATCTCATATTAACTGCCTATTTCAGGCACTTAATACTTGTAAATATCCACATTTTGTTTATCCATCTGAAATTTTAAAGAATCTCCCTCATTGATGAAACTAATGTTGTTTTTTATAAGAAGATTTAGATTATAAAAATATTACATCAAAAATATAAAGGATTCCCATATACTCCACCTCCTGCCCCTCCCATACGTTCCTGCATTAACAAAATCCTTCATTAGTGTGTGTGGTATATTTGTTACAATTGATGAACACATATTGAAGCATTGCTACTAACTACGGAGTATTGTTTACATTATAATTTACACTTTGCCCCACAAAATTTTATAGATTTTGACAAAATGTATAATGGCCTGTATCCATCATTGAAATATCATGAAGGATAATTTCAATGTCCCCAAAATGCCCCCACACTATACTTATCTTCCGTCTGTCCCCTCATAATCTCTGGTTGTCACTGCCTTCATGTCAATGATACATGTTCTTCCACTGCTAGAATAATATTATCTATAATAGAATATTAGTAAGTCTACTTTAGTCCATTGTTCATTCCCCAGTCTTGAGGACTTTGGTATGGTGATGCCCACTCTGTTCTGATTGAGAGGGGGCTTAGATTCCATGGGGCAGATGGATGAACTGTCTTGTTTGCAGTAGTAGATACTCTTTGTGTTTTGGTATGGGCGTTGTCCATTATCATTCTTTTGTTAGTTGACCTGGGTGAGTCCAATGAAATGGAGAGTAGATGTTGCAACTCGGCTGATATTCAGGGCTCAACTGGCCTATGAACAGATTGAAGATTTAAGTATATATAATTAACAAGTATATTGCTCATTATAGGTTCAAAAAAACACGGCAGAAGAGTCATGTGTAGGGAAAATATAAATGAGTCTAACTCTGTTACATTGGGGAGCATATATTCCAAAGTAAGACCAACTTACATATCCTGAATTCCTGAGATTGTCTGCCTGCCTACAGTGTCTAGACATCTCTAGAGTCCTCAAGAGCCCAACAGTTTGAGGCACTGTTTACTGTGGCAGTCAATGAGATCCTGGTAACACAGGCATAAGCATAACCTCTGGGATGACTTCCCAACTTACTGTAAAATCTCTTAGCCACAAAAACCCACTTGTATTTAATATTTCCCCCATTGGTAAAGGTCTTTTTCTAGATGCATTGTTAGTCAGTGCTTGCTAATAATTCCTCAGTGCTAGGGAGGCTCATCCCCGTGAGTCATGTCCCATACTGTAGTGAAGATAGTGCATTTATGTGCTGAGATTGGCTTAGAGAGAGGTCACGTTTGAGCAATAAGGAGGCCTTCAGGAGGTAACTTTTAGGCAATATATAATAGTAAGCTATGTTTCAATTTCAAAAGAAAAGTTTCATGAGTACAATAATCAATATCAAGGCCTTGTACAATGGTCTGTCCTCCTTCACTAGGCACTGCCCCTATACTCAAGGAGTGTTTGCCAATCTATTAAAGAATGGAGCAGGACTCCCCAGGATTGGATTCATTATTCTTTCAGTTATTGCGTTGGTCTCCATCCCTGAGTCAATGCCCAAATAACACTTGAACATATACATATGCCTTAGATGCATGCCCCAGGCACACCCCTCCCCATATCTCCCCCCATGCAGCAGTGATCCTCCCCTGTCACAGTTGTGACACTTCTGCATTCCAAAACCTCCCAAAAACAAAGCCAAAAACAACCAAATAAAATTAATAAGAACTTGAAATAGTAATAATAATAAACAAAATACCAAATAAAAAATTTAAAAAACAGTAAAAGTATTTTAAAAATTTTATTCGTTGTGTCTTTCTTCACCTTAAGATCTGTTGTGTTTTATGTCCAGTGACATTTTCTTCCATATGTTCCCCAGTATATTGTTTTTTCACTTTACATTCAAAGAAGTTTTAGGTTACAGAAAAGTTACATAGAAAATATAGGGGATTCCCATATACCCAACCCTCTCCCCTCTTTCCCTTTCCCCTTCTTATAACATTTTATATGTGGATGGCACACTTGTTACAAGTGATGAACAAATATTGAAGCATTACTACTAACCATGGTCAGTAGTTTACATTATGGTTTAAATTTTACACTGTACACTTTTATAGAATTTGACAAAATTTAAAATGAGAAATCTATGCTGTCTACAAGAACTCACCTTAGACACAAATATACCAATAGATTGAAAGTGAAAGGCTGGGAAAAGATATTCCACACATGCAGTAACCGAAATAAAGTCAGAGTGACTATACATATATCAGATGTAATAGACTTTAAAAGACACTAGTAATGCACAGTCTGAGGAGCAAGTCAGGAAAAACTCCATTTATAATGGCAACTAAAAGAATCAAATATTTATGAATAAACTTAACCAAGGATGTAAAGCCCTTGTGCTCAGAAAACTACAATGCATTGTTAAAATAAATTAAAATAAGAACTAAATAACTGGAAGAATATCCCATGCTCATGGATTGGGCTAAATATCATTAAGATGTCAATTCTACCCAAACTGATATACAGATTCAGTGAAATCCCGAGAATAATAACACCAATAGTTTTTAAACAAAGGGAAAACACAATTATCAAAATTATTTGGAAGAATAAGGGTTCTTGAATAGCTAGAAACATCTTAAAAAGGAAAGCCGAAGTTGGGGGACTCTCACTTCTGGACTTAAAATCATATTACTTAGCTACAGTGGTAAAAGCTGCATGGTACTAGCATAAAGACAAACACATAGACCAAGGGAAATGAATTGATGATTCAGAAAGAGACCCTCACATCTATGGTCAAGTGATTTTTTATAAACTTGTCAAACCCACCCAGCTAGGGCAGACCAGTTCATTCAAAAAATGGTGCTGGGAGAAGTGGATATCCATAACTAAAGGCAAGAAAGATGACCCCTATCTCACACCTTATACAAAAATTAACTCAAAATGGATCAAATACCTAAATATAAAAACAAGAACCATAAAGTTTCTAGAAGAAAGTGAATGAAAACTTCTTCAAAACCTGGTGGTAAGTGGTGGATACATAAAGGAGATAAGAGAATGGCTGAGAAGGACTATTGATGCTTAATGTATATAGAAGTTTTAATTAACTTTACTGTAAAAACGTGGAAATACATATAGTTGATGGTAGCACACTGAAGTGAGCAGCTTGTTGATAAATGGAAATGTGACTTGAAAGGGCAGTCTAAGGTTATAAATGTCTATTGAAAGGTAAAGAATAATCTAGGACTGACTAACACAGTGAACCCAGAGGTGAATGAGAATTGTGGTTGATGGTACAGATGCAAAATGTCCTTCTGTGAGCTAGAACTGCTGTAGGTCACTATTGCAAAGTGGTGGGAATGTGGAGAAGCATGGGAAAAATACAACTGGTGTGACCTATGGACTGTGGTTAACAGCAATATTGTAATATTCATGCATCTATGCCAAAGATGTACTGTGTTGATAATGGGGGAGTATGGAAAAAGCGTGCCAAATGTACACTGTGGACCATGGTTAGTGGTAATAGTCTGATTATATTATCTCACAATCTGTAACCAACATTCCACCACTCTGTGGTGTGTTGATGGAGGGGTGATGTATGGCAATTCATGAAAGACATAAATATCAATATCCAAGGACAACATACCCTAAA
>JAKSZT010054409.1:192983-204897 GCA_026826555.1 Tolypeutes matacus
CAGAAACCACAAATGAATTCCACTTATGTCTATTCAGACTTATATCTACCTTCCCAAGACAACAAACTTTCTTAATGAGACATTAGAGTTGAGGGATTCATTATTTATAGAAATTAGACTTGAACATGTTTTTTATAGTCCTCAAATGCCTCCAAATATCATTTTCTTGGATATGGGGGAAGGTGAGGGGAAATTTCTGTGAAAGAGATAGTGAAAAGATAAAGACAATGTTATTGGATTAGTAATAAAAGAAAAATTAAGACCTAAATAATATATTTTTCATTTCCAAGATACTCTCTAGAGACACAGTATGTCAAACTATTCTAGTTCTGCTTTCGTTATTTTCTTCACATCAATGGGAAATGCTACTGGTATCCACTGAAAAAAATCTTAATACAAAATATAAATTTTAGCATGCCCTACAGACCATGGTTTTCCTTCTCAAATACGACTAACAGAAATTAGGAAATTATACTTAATCAGTTTTTAGGAAATATTACTAAAGGAAAAATGTAAAGTGAATATCTTCTCTTCCATTGCACCAAAACTTTGTTATTTTTGTCTAGGAAAACAAAAAAATAAATAAATATATTCTCAAGTCAAATAACATAGACAAAAATTCTGATGACACATTTTATCTTAAATTTCTAGCTAATATTTCCATATATTTACATGTGTTAATCAATAAATTCAAGAAAACATTTTAATATTAGGTTTATTTTTTTATTTAGATCATTTTTAATTTCTTTTGAGAATATTTTATCATTTTCATTGTACATATCCTTCAACTCTTTTGTCAGATTTCTCTTTTAGCATTTCATATTTGATGCCATTGCAATGATACTGCTTTTAATTCAACTTTAAATATTATAGTGTTTCATGGTATATAGATGTACAATTAATTTTTGTATTTTGATCTACCCTGCAACTTTGATAAATCCATTTATTAGTTCTAATGGCATTATGCAGATTTTATCAAATTTTCTATACAGCCAATCATGTCTCTATGAATAAAGACAGTTTTACTTCTTCCTTTCCAATTTAAATTTCTTCTATTTCTTTGTCTTGCATTCTTGCATTCACTAGTAATCTCCAATACAATGTTGAATAGAAATGGTGAGCATCCCTGATCTTAGAAAACACACAGTCTTTCACCATTAATTATGAAGCTCACTTTAGATTTTCCATAGATGCCTTGTATTTCCTTCTATTTCTACTTTAGTGAGTGTGACAGTTCTTTTATGAGTTCCAAAAAAAAAAAAAAAAAAGATTAAAATTTTAAAACTAATCCATTCTGGAGCCCTTTTTAAAAATTTTAATGAAGGTTTAGATTACATAAATGATATATTGAATATATAGGGAATTACCATATAGCCCACCCCCTCCCATTCCCACACTTTTCCCCATCAACAACATCTTTCATTAGTGTGGTAGATTTGCTACAATTGATGAACATATATTGAAGCATTGCTACTAACCATAGTCAATAGTTTACATTATAGTTTATCCTTTCCACTGCACAGTTTTATAGCTTTTGACAAAATGTTTAATGGCCTGTATTCATCATTGCAATGCCATTCAGAACAATTCCAATGTTCCAAAAATGTCCCATGTTACACTTCTTCTTCCCTCTCCCTCCTCTCAGAACCTCTGGTGGCCACTGCCTTTATATCTATGTCACAAGTTCTTCCATTGCTAGAATAATAATGTCTACTTTAGTCCATAGTTGCATTCCCTCCTTATGTTTATTCATTCCTCAATCTTGAGGATTTTAAGAAGGTGATGCCCACTCTCTTTTTGATTGAGAGGGGGCTTAGATCACAAGGGGTAGATGGAGGGAACTGTCTTGCTTGCAGTTGTAGATACTATCTGTTTTTTGTGATGGGTTTTGTCCATCAACATCTTTTCTTTGGTTGTCCTGGACAAGTCAGATGAACTGTAGAGTAGATGTTGCAACTATGCAGAAATTCAGGGCTCAACTGGCATATGAAGAGATGGAACATTTAAGTCTCAGGTACATATATTTAATGAGTATAGTTTTAATTATAGGTTCAAATAAAAGGAGCAGAAGAGCCATGTATAAGAAAATTATAAATGAGTCAAACCCAATGTATTAGTCAGCCAAAGGGATGCTGATGCAAAGTACCAAAAATAGATTGGCTTATATAAAAGATATTTATTTGGGGTAGAAGCTTACAGTTACCAGGCCATAAAGTATAAGTTACTTTCCTCACTAAAGTCTGTTGCCATGTATTGGAGTAAGATGGCTCCTGACTTCTGTGAGGATTCAGGCTTTCTGGGTTCCTCTCTTCCTGGGCTTGCCCTTCTCTGGGCTCATCTGCTCTGTTATCTCAACAAGGCCAGCTGTTGCCTATCAGGCAAATGGCTTGTCTCTCTTCCTCAGACCTTTGCCATGTCTAATTGAGCCTTCTCTCTGCTCCTCTGTGTGCTTACTTCCTGGGCTCCAGCATTAAAGCTCCAAACTCCCTTTTTGCAGTGTGGTTTCTCTATGTGTCCTTGCCCACGAAGGGGGTGGGGATGCAACATCCTACTGATGTGGCCCATTCAAAGCCTTAATCACTACTTATTCAACTAAAAATTAAACCTTTAAATCCAATTTAATTTAATACACTGGAAGGGACAGACTAGTTTACAAACATAATCCAATATCTATTTTTGGAATTCATAAGCAATATCAAACTGCCACACTGTTACATTGGTAAACATATATTCCAAGGTAAGGCCCACTGACATGGTGGCAAATTCCTGAGATTGTTCTTCCTATAGCGGCTAGATGTCTCTAGAGCCCTCAGGAGCACCCTTGCTTGATGCACTGTTTACTGTAGCAGTCAATGAGATCCTCCTGAGGCATGAATAAACTAACCTCTCAAATGACCTCCAGCCTGTTTTTTGAAATCTCTTAACCATTAAAACTATTTTGTAATTAATATTTCCCCCTTTTGGTCTAGGTCCTTCTCCAAATGCGTAGTTACTTGACACTTGGTAATAATCCCTAAGTACCAGGGAAGCTCATCCCCAGGAATAATGTCCCATGCAAAGGGGATAGGTAGTGACTTTATATGCTGAGTTTGGCTTCGAGAGAGGCAACATTTGAGCATCAAGGAGGCTTTTAGGAGGTGACACTTAGGCAATATATAATACTAAGTTTCTATTTCACAAGTAATATTAGGTTTAAATGTATAGCATAACTATCCAAGGATCATCGAAGAAGATATTTAACAGATATTAAATATATATATATATATATATATATATATATATATATATATATAATTTCACATAAAATGTATTTGTATGTGGTTTTTACTTAGCTTCTAATTTTATAGCAACTTCAGTTTCATAGATAGATTTCATAATCTAAATTTCCTTTATAAGAGAAACAGTTGATATTATTGGTTTACCTAAAATCTATTTATACAAGTGAGAAATCAAGCATTTTGTATGTAACTCAAAATAGTTAAGATCTGTTTTTCAAGCTAGTTAGAAAACAGAGGTGTTCATATAGAAATATACCGGGCTGAAGGAGTAAAATGAGAAATTTAGAAAGGATTTATAGAAAGAAGAAGAGAGAGCTTTTCTTTGTTTTATATTCGAGGGTACATTTTTCATATAAACACAATCATTTTATTTTTAAGAAAATGCTCTTCTCTGCACCATGTTCTTGAAGGCTTGCTTTACTTGGTGATTCATTTTTCTATATAAAGAGATTCAAAAGGAGGACCACTGAGATATTGAGCACAGCTTCTTAAAGAGATTCTTTCTCTTGCAGAAGTTTTAATGTATTTGAAGATGCAGCTGCCATGAGAGAAGGAGAATAATAACATGTGGGAGGTACAAGTGGAAAAGGCTTTTGACCTTTGACTGGTGGAAAGAATCCTCAGAATGGTCTCAATGATATATGCATAGGAGAGAATAACTAATATCAGGGTGACCATAAGCATCACCACAGCTGAGGAAGGTGCCATGAGTTCTAGAAATCTCGTGTTTGTGCAAGAAAGCTGCAGAATTGGAGAAGAATCACAGATAACATGATCAATTATATTGGAAATACAGAAATCCAATTGCAATAGCAAGATTATTGGTGGGAAGATGATCAGGAATTCTCCTGGCCAACGATAAGCAGAGTGCAGACCCTGCTGTTCATGATGGTTGTGTAATGAATAGTCATAGGACATGGCAGGCAGGTTAAATTCTGTCACCCCATGAAAATGAAAGAAAAAAAAATAGCTGAGGCACACAGTCATTGTGAGAAATGTTTCTGTCCCTTGTCACAATGGTGATAAGGAATTTGGGGATGCAGACAGAAGTGGATGATGTTTACAGGAATGAGAACTTCCAAAGGAAGAAATACATGGTGGTCTGGAGGTTAAGTTCTGAGGTGTGAGGGTGATGATGACATGTTTCCCACTCATGCTTAGTGTGTAGGTAAGAATAAGAAATATAAAATGTTTTGCCTGCCAATTTGGATCATTTGTTAATCCCAGGAGAATAAACTCAGGTACTGATACATCATTTCTCATTATTCTCTTTCTTCTAGTATTTTTTTGTTTGTTTGTTTGTTTGTTTCTGTAAAACAGGGGATGAAATAAGAAAGCTCTCACACAATAAATGGTTAAAAAAAAGTTTTTTAAAAACAGTCTTCTTTTACTTGTAAACCAAAATGACTTTCTAGTACATGGAATCATTTCTTTTACCTTATATTACAAATTAATTATTCCTGTATTTCTTTTTTGTATCCTTACATATTTCAATATAAATCTCTGTCTCTTGAATGTTTCAATATATTCCCTGAAAAACAAAGAAAAAAAAGATTAAGATCTGTGAGATTAAAACTGTTTAAAATGAAGTTCTGAGAATTCACTTCCCAATATACCTTGATACTCAATGCTGTTTGAATTTTTGTTTGCTTTCCTCTCCATGTTTATTACTTTTGTATTTTGAATAGCATTTATTTCCCTCCCCCTGTTCAAAATATTAGAATTGTGACAAAGCAGTTGTCCATTAGGTAGAGTGATAAGATGTGATAGAGATAAACAGAGATATTTAATGGCTAGAAGGTGTTTCTAACCTATGTTTGAATATAAAACATTCTAATTTTAATTAATACTCTATTTTAATGGTCTTTTGTAAGTTTGAAAACGTGCTCTTCTTGAATATATTTTATTTACATATAGGAATCTTCTCTCTGTTAGGAGAATTAGTAATTTTAGTTAAGTCCTAATTTTAATTTTGTAAACTGCGTGTGTTCTTACTAATTCTATTTCCAGAGTGATGTACTACTTCTCCAGAATAATAATCCTTTCTCAAGGAGGTGATGATTGGAAATTGTTCAATAATCTAGGTAAGTTTTAGTTGAGGCAAAACCTGCTGTAGTTTTTGTTTTCATTTTTTTGTTCCTGATAGTTCCACTTATTCTATAAAGGAATTGCATTCTGAGTTGTTCATATTTAAAGTTATTTGACATAAAAGACTTAGGTGTGCTATAGTCCAAGGTTATACTTTAAAATACTTAGTGTCCAGATATATTTCCTGAGTCTGCAATGTTTCATTTGGTGCCTGTATTCTTCAGAGGATTAATAGCTAACAAATTGGAATAATACATACTCAAGATTTGCCAGTTTATTATGTGAACCAACTTACCCAGAAATTTTGCCTACAATATTCCTGATAAGGAGGTATTACCACTTTGCATGATATGCTCTCTTTGTGGTCATAAGAAATGCATAATTTTGTCTTTTGCCATTATATAATCCATGTTAACCTTCACTATCTACAAAATACACATTTTTGCTTGAGCCACATCTGCTCCCCAATGTGTTTAATTTTATAATAAATATGACTGGTTTAGTCCATGTGTCATTTTTAATGTTTCCTTTCATTTGTTTAAACTTAAAATTTTGAGGATTTTTTAAAAATCCATGCATCTTGTTCTGTTTCTGTCATCTTATACTGCTAAGCAACAATTCAATATGTTGAAAATAAAGAAGTCTAAACTGCTCTACAATGCTCGCTAGAAGGACATATATATATACACATTTCCATATATCCAACCAAATTTCTCTAGGAACAGATGATTCTTCCATATTCTAACTATTTCCATGTAAGGAAGTATCCTAATTCTTGAAATGATATAAAGTAGGTTGAAATGGAAGCTAATGTAATGTCCTTCCAAGTTTGATGGGCAAGGTAATATGATTTGTTTTGCTGAAGTAATTTTATCCACTAGAGCCTTAAATTTACATTCTAGATTTACAATGGGCTCACAGGGTTGGTTAGTTGATCGAATAAACAAAAGGCACAGTGGAGATAGATGTTCTCAAATCACCAAGGACAGAACAATGGTCCAAATTACCGCAATTTAAAATATATGTTTGTGGCCTGAATTCAGAGTAGAAGATATCAAAAACTTTACTTCTTCAAGATATTCAATACTAGGACCATATTTATTGGTCTTAAATTACACAGCCCTCAATTGAAATTTTTAAAACCAGATTCAACAAGCCAAGATAAGAAGTAAACTCCTTTGTATTCCTGTCATTTCAATTGAAGAAATAAAATTTAAATTTCACCGTCTTTTGAATACTATTCCAACCCACTTAACCACATTCTTTCTGTCTCACATATCCCTGACCCCAGGGCTTCCTCCTAGACCTTGACAAAATCCAAGGCAGGAGGGAAAGTTTTCCCTCCTGCCAAGACCAAAACTGTCTTTGAATATATATATAGAGAGAGAGCCTTGATGGATATAGTAGAAATTAGTTTCCTAATTTTCTTTGATAAGTCAAGCCTTGCTTAAAGCTAAACAAATTAAGCCCCATATTTAAGATGAATTAAACAGTTAAATCAGCTGTGAGGGAAGCCTGGGTTCAGAAGTTGGTGGGGGGGGGATGTAAATTTTAATCTGGCCCAATCTTTTTATTGGGCCTGGGGGTTTGGGGTTATGGGCACAAGGAAGTGTTGCAAAATAAGCCATGTTTTGTGTGGTATGTCCTGTGAAGTGGATTCCCAGGTTGCTGTGGAGTTCTGAGTGAATTTCCCAATTAAAAAATATTTTTTCTAGTGATACCTTTGTGAAGATAGGTGTAGTAAACAAATCATTATTAAAGCATATTTATAGCCTTGAGATGCGGATAATTTAGTGAAGTCCAAATGTCAAATTTCAAAAGATTTGGTAGTTAAAAGAAATTGGTCTTGAGAGCTATAAAAAGGTTTTCCTAGATTATGCTTAGGACAAATTAAATAATTATAGTATATTTTCCATAGTCTCATAGTATGTTTTAAAAGTGGTTCATAATTCTGGGATATTATAGAAACAAAGAAGTTTTTAACCTTCAATGGAGGAAAAATTTTAAAAATATCTCTTATATTAAGAAATTGCTAGATGCTATAGAGGTACGAAATGTTTTAGCTATAATCTGTTATGCCAAAAACAGAATGAACAGAGTTGAAAAGGGGATATGGAAGAAGTTTATTGCGCTAACATAGCATTAATACAGAGCACTGCCAAAAGAGCTTTCTGATCAAAATGCTAAGCTGGGGAATCAGTTTATAAGGCTGCTTGAGACAAAGGGAGGGTATGGGGAAATGGAGAGATGGAGAGGGGTGAGGGAGACATGATTTTCAAGGGGGACATTTGCTATGTGAGCTGCAGGGGTGTTATGAGTTGCCTGGGGCATCATGTCTTGGGTCCTTGTCCATTAATCTGCAAACTGTCAAGATTGTGGCAGACTTGTTGGTATCAGCTAAATTTGTTTGTTATAGTCCTTCCTTTTTAGCAGGGACAGTGGTCTTTATTAGCCCTGCAAAGGATTATTGGTATGTCAGCCTGCTTCAGTTAGTTTTCATTTCTTCTTTGTAGTTCCCTGGATAAAACAGAAGCTTAAGCATATCAAGATATTTAGTAAAATTATTTACCATTTCAATTTCACAAATTAAAATTCCTTATCTTTCTTAGGCAAATATAAAGGAAAGCACTGGCAAGCACAGGCAGATACAGCTCCAAAAATGCAGGAGCAAATTCTGTTCCTATTCCTGTATCTGTAATAACTCATTTTTTCTATAATTACTTTTAAACCCAACAATATTATTTTAAAAAATTAGAAAAACACTGATACTTTTATAAACCTGCAATGAAATCATAGTTAAGTCCTAATAATAAACTAGTTCTCCCTACTTTACTCCAGAATACTGTATGGGAAATTATTTATAATATATTTCACTAGAAAACTGAAAATGGTAAAGTAAAGAAAGTAATATTTCTGGAAACCATCCTTTAAAATTGCTATGTCTTCTGAGCTATCAATGTTCAGTAAAATAGAAGCATATGATTTTATTCTACTTGGGTATGTTCTACTTAAATTTATAAAAATTTGCTGATAAACTAACATTCTATATATTAGATCTTTCTGATAATGAAAAATACAAATTTCTGTTTAACACTATTAACTTAGCATTCTAACAAATTTCATTTTAAGAAAATTTTGTTTTGAAAAATATTAAGAAAACAGTTCAAGGATCTGTTTAGTAACTTAAGGTATATAGGTATGTAAAATATGTAGGATGTACTTTTAAGGAAATGGGTATAGTTTTACCCTAAAGTAAAGTAACATTTTTTTGCAGAATAAGAAGCAGAAATGTGTGAAACAAAACCTAAAAATTAAAAGTCATAAAAAATTTCTGTGGAAATGAATTTTATTTACCATTGCAAATGCTAAGATTTAATAACCTTATTTACAACAAATTTTAAAGCTTCCATTCAAAACAGTGTGTTCATGCAAAACTAAAGTTTAGTTATCTCTCTATTAAAATCTTTGCTAAGATTTAATAACCTTATTTATAACAAATTTTAAAGCTTCCATTCAAAACAGTGTATTCATGCAAAACCAAAGTTTAGTTATCTTTCTGTTAAAATATGGAAATTTTCTCAGATTATTGGTCTGCTCTTAGTGAGAGGTTAAGAAAGGTTTTTCTTAATCATCTGAATATTCAGCCTAGAAAGCAAACTATGTAATATCAGAATAATATCCCCATGAATGTTTATATTCTCTAACCATCATTTACTGTTTTAGAAAATAAGTATTCTCACTTTTAATAAGCTAAGTCTTTTTCTTACAGTCATGTTTTCTTTTATTTGCCCTTTTATTGTCACTTTGATTCAAGAGGGAAGTGTGACAGTTTGAAACTGGGTGGATGGGTGGACCACAGAACATCATGTTCTTAGAGTTAATCTATTCTTATTATAGGTATATTATAGGGAACTTTTGATTAAATTACTTCAGTTAAGTGCCTTTGATTAGATTGTGTGATACAGGTGGGTCCTAATGCTATTACTGGTGCCCTTTATAAATAGATAAGTATGGAAGGAGGGAGTTGTAGAAACAGAGAGAAACACCCAAAGCTGAGAGAGAAGGCCCTGGAAGCCTGAAGTTGAAATCAATGTAACACCAACGCTGAAAGGAGCCACTGAAGCCAGAAGCTGAAAGCAGTGATGACCAAGGGAGAGGAGAGAGACTAATATACACTGCCATGTGTCTAATTGCTCATAGCTGTGTTTCTGAGAGAAAGCATCTCCTGATGTGCCTTGATTTGGATACTTTCATAACCTCAAAACTGTAAGCTTGTAAGTTAATAATTCTCCCTTGTAAAAGTCAACCCATTTCTGGTATTCTGCCTTGGGAGACTTTAGCAAACTTAAACAGAAGTTGATACCAGGAAAGTAGGGTGCTGCTATGCAAATATCAAAGATGTTAAAAGGGTTTTTAAAATGGGTATGGGGAAGGCTCAGGAAAAATTGTGAGATGCTTGATAGAAAAGGCATAGATGGCTTTGAAGAGACTGTTGATGGAAATATGAACACTAAAGATACTTCTGATAAGACCTTAGATGGAAATGATAAATGTGTCATTGCAAACTGGAAGGAAGGTGATCCTTGCTTTAAAGTGGCAGAGAACTTTGCAAAATGGTGTTCTGATGTTAGATGGAAGGCAGAAATTCAAAGTGATCTTGAATATTTAACTGAAGGGATTTCCAAAGTAAATGTGGAAAGTGTGGCTTGGCTCCTCCTTGCAGCTTATAGCAAAATGTAAGAGGAAGGAGATATGTTGAGAACTGAACTCCTGGGCACAAAAAAACCAGGAATCAATGGTATGGAAAATTCTGACCTTCCAGAAAATGAGTCCTCAGAGAGTAGTGCCCCTTGTGGACTTAAATTAACATGGAATTATGACACCATTTTAGTACAAGTGAGGATTGGAAATGTGGTTATGCAGGAAGGATCTGTGGAAAGTCTTACTGTCTGATGGCTAGCACTCATATTCCCTGCATGTGAAACCAATAATATTTTTGTGAAATCTAGATGAATGGAACCATTGCCAACCTGAACTAAAAGGGACAGAAATGGGAAAGATTGAAGAAAAAGTGACTTCAAAGGCAGAACTGTGGAAACTGAGGTCTGGACTAAAAACCTCTTCTTGAGCCAAGAGAGGGAAACCACCCATGTGTGCTGAGAGGATGAGTATTTCCCAGTACTTGAAAAAGGTGGGTTTTCTTCTTCATTGGTCAGAGAGAGTGTTATCACCCGAAGCTTCAGAGAGAGTGGAGCACAATCCCAGGGGACTGGAGAGGATTTGACCACCACCCCACTCTGCTGAGGGGATTGAGACTGTGCCCTAGAGATTGGGAACAGTCAGGCCATCACCCCAGTGATCTTGGAAGGTGGAGCCTTGCCTCATACAAGGAAATATACTAATGATCCAAGCCCTCTATCTTGAAACTTGCAATTATGAAATTTATTTATCTAATGGTTAATTATAATTAATGCCTAAGAGTCACCCCCTGAAAACCTCCTTGTTGCTTACTGTAGCCTTTCACTTAAGCCAAACAGTGTAAATAAATTCACTACCTCCACCCGCATATGGAACATAACTCCTAGGGAGGAGCCTCCCTGACAACAAGGGGTTAATACCAAATGTTTACATCAATGCTTTCAGAAAAAGATCTTCATCAAAGGGTGGAAATGTTAAAAAGCATTCATTTTGGAGGTTATGCTTATGCAGGTTTCAGCCAGACAGAACTGACAGGAGATATCTTTCAATAGTGTGAGGTATCATATAATGGTCTCATGCAACCATGGAGATGTACAAATCCAAATTCTGTAGGGCAGGCTGCAAGCCAGGGACTCTGATGAAAGTCCTAGATAAGTTCCCCAGGAGATGCTATCTGTCTGAAGTAAAGATGGAAATTCTTACTTTTCCTTTTAAGGCATTCAACTGATTGAATGAAACATCACTCCCTGCTGACTGCAATCTCCTTACTTGATTGTAGATGTAATCACCCATAGATGCAATCAACACACTGATGATTAATCCCATGGAATGTCCTTGTATTACAATTATCCCAGTTTTTGCTTGACCCATCAACTGGGCACCATTACTTGGCTGAGCTGACACACTTACCTAACCATCACACTCAAGAATGGACTAAAACCATGGGCAAGTCAAATCCATTTTTGTGGGGCTGTCCTCTGTTCCTATAACCTTGTCTTCTGAACTTGTTTAACTGCAGGTCATATAACCTGAGCATGAGCAGAAAACAGACTCTTGTCTTTTAGATGATCTTTGAGAGAACAGAAACAAAAATTGGAAGTAGATAAAATGCTAGGGGTCCTTCAACAAGGAAAATCAGGGCCATGGCATATTTTACCATATGTGAACAGTTCTATAAACAACCAATCAGAGTATGCTAACCTGAATCCCAATCACTGTCCCACCTCCCTTTGTTTCCTTCCTATAAATCTCACTTAGTTCTTAGATCAAAGAGAGAGATTTGAGCTTGCCTCCTGAATCCTTGCCAGTTGACCTCACAATAAAACACTTTCTTTTCTCAAAATTCTGGT
>JAKSZT010054409.1:204997-216905 GCA_026826555.1 Tolypeutes matacus
ACCAGAATTTTGAGAAAAGAAAGTGTTTTATTGTGAGGTCAACTGGCAAGGATTCAGGAGGCAAGCTCAAATCTCTCTCTTTGATCTAAGAACTAAGTGAGATTTATAGGAAGGAAACAAAGGGAGGTGGGACAGTGATTGGGATTCAGGTTAGCATACTCTGATTGGTTGTTTATAGAACTGTTCACATATGGTAAAATATGCCATGGCCCTGATTTTCCTTGTTGAAGGACCCCTAGCATTTTATCTACTTCCAATTTTTGTTTCTGTTCTCTCAAAGATCATCTAAAAGACAAGAGTCTGTTTTCTGCTCATGCTCAGGTTATATGACCTGCAGTTAAACAAGTTCAGAAGACAAGGTTATAGGAACAGAGGACAGCCCCACAAAAATGGATTTGACTTGCCCATGGTTTTAGTCCATTCTTGAGTGTGATGGTTAGGTAAGTGTGTCAGCTCAGCCAAGTAATGGTGCCCAGTTGATGGGTCAAGCAAAAACTGGGATAATTGTAATACAAGGACATTCCATGGGATTAATCATCAGTGTGTTGATTGCATCTATGGGTGATTACATCTACAATCAAGTAAGGAGATTGCAGTCAGCAGGGAGTGATGTTTCATTCAATCAGTTGAATGCCTTAAAAGGAAAAGTAAGAATTTCCATCTTTACTTCAGACAGATAGCATCTCCTGGGGAACTTATCTAGGACTTTCATCAGAGTCCCTGGCTTGCAGCCTGCCCTACAGAATTTGGATTTGTACATCTCCATGGTTGCATGAGACCATTATATGATACCTCACACTATTGAAAGATATCTCCTGTCAGTTCTGTCTGGCTGAAACCTGCATAAGCATAACCTCCAAAATGAATGCTTTTTAACATTTCCACCCTTTGATGAAGATCTTTTTCTGAAAGCATTGATGTAAACATTTGGTATTAACCCCTTGTTGTCAGGGAGGCTCCTCCCTAGGAGTTATGTTCCATATGCGGGTGGAGGTAGTGAATTTATTTACACTGTTTGGCTTAAGTGAAAGGCTACAGTAAGCAACAAGGAGGTTTTCAGGGGGTGACTCTTAGGGATTAATTATAATTAACCATTAGATAAATAAATTTCATAATTGCAAGTTTCAAGATAGAGGGCTTGGATCATTAGTATATTTCCTTGTATGAGGCAAGGCTCCACCTTCCAAGATCACTGGGGTGATGGCCTGACTGTTCCCAATCTCTAGGGCACAGTCTCAATCCCCTCAGCAGAGTGGGGTGGTGGTCAAATCCTCTCCAGTCCCCTGGGATTGTGCTCCACTCTCTCTGAAGCTTCGGGTGATAACACTCTCTCTGACCAATGAAGAAGAAAACCCACCTTTTTCAAGTACTGGGAAATACTCATCCTCTCAGCACACATGGGTGGTTTCCCTCTCTTGGCTCAAGAAGAGGTTTTTAGTCCAGACCTCAGTTTCCACAGTTCTGCCTTTGAAGTCACTTTTTCTTCAATCTTTCCCATTTCTGTCCCTTTTAGTTCAGGTTGGCAATGGTTCCATTCATCTAGATTTCACAAAAATATTATTGGTTTCACATGCAGGGAACATGAGTCCTAGCCATCAGACAGTAAGACTTTCCACAGATCCTTCCTGCATAACCACATTTCCAATCCTCACTTGTACTAAAATGGTGTCATAATTCCATGTTAATTTAAATCCACAAGGGGCACTACTTTCTGAGGACTCATTTTCTGGAAGGTCAGAATTTTCCATTCCATTGATTCCCGGTTTCTTTGTGCCCAGGAGTTCAGTTCTCAACTTATCTCCTTCCTCTTACATTTTGCTATAAGCTGCAAGGAGGAGCCAGGCCACACTTTCCACATTTACTTTGGAAATCCCTTCAGTTAAATATTCAAGATCAGTTTGAATTTCTGCCTTCCATCTAACATCAGAACACCATTTTGCAAAGTTCTCTGCCACTTTAAAGCAAGGATCACCTTCCTTCCAGTTTGCAATGACACATTTATCATTTCCATCTAAGGCCTTATCAGAAGTATCTTTAGTGTTCATATTTCCATCAACAGTCTCTTCAAAGCCATCTATGCCTTTTCTATCAAGCATCTCACAATTTTTCCTGAGCTTTCCCCGTACCCATTAAAAAAATCCTTTTAACATCTTTGATATTTGCATAGCAGCACCCTACTTTCCTGGTATCAACTTCTGTTTAAGTTTGCAAAAGTCTCCTAAGGCAGAATACCAGAAATGGGTTGGCTTTTACAAGAGAGAATTATTAACTTACAAGCTTACAGTTTTGAGGTTATGAAAGTATCCAAATCAAGGCACATCAGGAGATGCTTTCTCTCAGAAACACAGCTATGAG
This sequence comes from Tolypeutes matacus, assembly GCA_026826555.1. Classification (NCBI taxonomy): domain Eukaryota; kingdom Metazoa; phylum Chordata; class Mammalia; order Cingulata; family Chlamyphoridae; genus Tolypeutes; species Tolypeutes matacus. The sequence goes on from JAKSZT010054409.1 coordinate 207,353, forward strand.
CAATTAGACACATGGCAGTGTATATTAGTCTCTCTCCTCTCCCTTGGTCATCACTGCTTTCAGCTTCTGGCTTCAGTGGCTCCTTTCAGCGTTGGTGTTACATTGATTTCAACTTCAGGCTTCCAGGGCCTTCTCTCTCAGCTTTGGGTGTTTCTCTCTGTTTCTACAACTCCCTCCTTCCATACTTATCTATTTATAAAGGGCACCAGTAATAGCATTAGGACCCACCTGTATCACACAATCTAATCAAAGGCACTTAACTGAAGTAATTTAATCAAAAGTTCCCTATAATATACCTATAATAAGAATAGATTAACTCTAAGAACATGATGTTCTGTGGTCCACCCATCCACCCAGTTTCAAACTGTCACACTTCCCTCTTGAATCAAAGTGACAATAAAAGGGCAAATAAAAGAAAACATGACTGTAAGAAAAAGACTTAGCTTATTAAAAGTGAGAATATTTATTTTCTAAAACAGTAAATGATGGTTAGAGAATATAAACATTCATGGGGATATTATTCTGATATTACATAGTTTGCTTTCTAGGCTGAATATTCAGGTGATTAAGAAAAACCTTTCTTAACCTCTCACTAACAGCAGACCAATAATCTGAGAAAATTTCCATATTTTAACAGAAAGATAACTAAACTTTGGTTTTGCATGAATACACTGTTTTGAATGGAAGCTTTAAAATTTGTTATAAATAAGGTTATTAAATCTTAGCAAAGATTTTAATAGAGAGATAACTAAACTTTAGTTTTGCATGAACACACTGTTTTGAATGGAAGCTTTAAAATTTGTTGTAAATAAGGTTATTAAATCTTAGCATTTGCAATGGTAAATAAAATTCATTTCCACAGAAATTTTTTATGACTTTTAATTTTTAGGTTTTGTTTCACACATTTCTGCTTCTTATTCTGCAAAAAAGTTACTTTACTTTAGGGAAAACTATACCCTTTTCCTTAAAAGTACATCCTACATATTTTACATACCTACATACCTTAAGTTACTAAACAGATCCTTGAACTGTTTTCTTAATATTTTTCAAAACATAATTTTCTTAAAATAAAATTTGTTAGAATGCTAAGTTAATAGTGTTAAACAGAAATTTGTATTTTTCATTATCAGAAAGATCTAATATATAGAATGTTAGTTTATCAGCAAATTTTTATAAATTTAAGTAGAACATACCCAAGTAGAATAAAATCATATGCTTCTATTTTACTGAACATTGATAGCTCAGAAGACATAGCGATTTTAAAGGATGGTTTCCAGAAATATTACTTTCTTTACTTTACCATTTTCAGTTTTCTAGTGAAATATATTATAAATAATCTCCCATACAGTATTCTGGAGTAAAGTAGGGAGAACTAGTTTATTATTAGGACTTAACTATGATTTCATTGCAGGTTTATAAAAGTATCAGTGTTTTTCTAATTTTTTAAAATAATATTGTTGGGTTTAAAAGTAATTATAGAAAAAATGAGTTATTACAGATACAGGAATAGGAACAGAATTTGCTCCTGCATTTTTTGAGCTGTATCTCCCTGTGCTTGCCAGTGCTTTCCTCTATATTTGCCTAAGAAAGATAAGGAATTTTAATTTGTGAAATTGAAATGGTAAATAATTTTCCTAAATATCTTGATTTGCTTAAGCTTCTGTTTTATCCAGGGAACTAAAAGAAGAAATGAAAACTAACTGAAGCAGGCTGACATACCAATAATCCTTTGCAGGGCTAATAAAGACCATTGTCCCTGCTAAAAAGGAAGGACTATAACAAACAAATTTAGCTGATACCAACAAGTCTGCCACAATCTTGACAGTTTGCAGATTAATGGACAAGGACCCAAGACATGATGCCCCAGGCAACTCATAACACCCCTGCAGCTCACATAGCAAATGTCCCCCTTGAAAATCATGTCTCCCTCACCCCTCTCCATCTCTCCATTTCCCCATACCCTCCCTTTGTCTCAAGCAGCCTTATAAACTGATTCCCCAGCTTAGCATTTTGATCAGAAAGCTCTTTTGGCAGTGCTCTGTATTAATGCTATGTTAGCGCAATAAACTTCTTCTATATCCCCTTTTCAACTCTGTTCATTCTGTTTTTGGCATAACAGATTATAGCTAAAACCTTTCGTACCTCTATAGCATCTGGCAATTTCTTAATATAAGAGATATTTTTAAAACTTTTCCTCCATTGAAGGTTAAAAACTTCTTTGTTTCTATAATATCCCAGAATTATGAACCACTTTAAGAACATACTATCAGACTATGGAAAATATACTATAATTATTTAATTTGTCCTAAGCATAATCTAGGAAAACCTTTTTATAGCTCTTAAGACCAATTTCTTTTAACTACCAAATCTTTTGAAATTTGACATTTGGACTTCACTTAATTATCCGCATCTCAAGGCTATAAATATGCTTTAATAATGATTTGTTTACTACACCTATCTTCACAAAGGTATCACTAGAAAAAATAATTTTTAATTGGGAAATTCCCTCAGAACTCCACAGCAACCTGGGAATCCACTTCACAGGACATACCACACAAAACAGGGCTTATTTTGCAACACTTCCTTGTGCCCATAACCCCAAACCCCCAGGCCCAATAAAAAGATTGGGCCAGATTAAACTTTACATCCCCACCCCCCAACTTCTGAACCCAGGCTTCCCTCAAAGCTGACTTAACTGTTTAATTCATCTTAAATATGGGGCTTAATTTGTTTAGCTTTAAGCAAGGCTTGACTTATCAAAGAAAACTAGGAAACTAATTTCTACTATATCCATCAAGGCTCTCTCTCTATATATATATTCAAAGACAGTTTTGGTCTTGGCAGGAGGGAAAACTTTCCCTCCTGCCTTGGATTTTGTCAAGGTCTAGGAGGAAGCCCTGGGATCAGGGATATGTGAGACAGAAAGAATGTGGTTAAGTGGGTTGGAATAGTATTCAAAAGAAGGTGAAATTTAAATTTTATTTCTTCAATTGAAATGACAGGAATACAAAGGAGTTTACTTCTTATCTTGGCTTATTGAAACTGATTTTAAAAATTTCAACTGAGGACTGTGGAATTTAAGACCAATAAATATGGTCCTAGTATTGAATATCTTGAAGAAGTAAAGTTTTTGATATCTTCTACTCTGAATTCAGGCCACAAACATATAGTTTAAATTGTGGTAATTTGGACCTTTGTTCTGCCCTTGGTGATTTGAGAACATCTATCTCCACTGTGCCTTTTGTTTATTCGATCAACTAACCAACCCTGTGAGCCCATTGTAAATCTAGAATGTAAATTTAAGGCTCTACTGGATAAAATTACTTCAGCAAAACAAATCATATTACCTTGCCCATCAAACTTGGAAGGACATTACATTAGCTTCCATTTCAACCTACTTTATATCATTTCAAGAATTAGGATACTTCCTTACATGGAAATAGTTAGAATATGGAAGAATCAACTGTTCCTAGAGAAATTTGGTTGGATATATGGAAATGTGTATATATATATGTCCTTCTAGCGAGCATTGTAGAGCAGTTTGGACTTCTTTATTTTCAACATATTGAATTATTGCTTAGCAGTATAAGATGACAGAAACAGAACAAGATGCATGGATTTTTAAAAAATCCTCAAAATTTTAAGTTTAAACAAATGAAAGGAAACATTAAAAATGACACATGGACTAAACCAGTCATATTTATTATAAAATTAAACACATTGGGGAGCAGATGTGGCTCAAGCAAAAATGTGTATTTTGTAGATAGTGAAGGTTAACATGGATTATACAATGGCAAAAGACAAAATTATGCATTTCTTATGACCACAAAGAGAGTATATCATGCAAAGTGGTAATACCTCCTTACCAGGAATATTGTAGGCAAAATTTCTGGGTAAGTTGGTTCACATAATAAACTGGCAAATCTTGAGTATGTATTATTCCAATTTGTTAGCTATTAATCCTCTGAAGAATACAGGCACCAAATGAAACATTGCAGACTCAGGAAATATATCTGGACACTAAGTATTTTAAAGTATAACCTTGGACTATAGCACACCTAAGTCTTTTATGTCAAATAACTTTAAATATGAACAACTCAGAATGCAATTCCTTTATAGAATAAGTGGAACTATCAGGAACAAAAAAATGAAAACAAAAACTACAGCAGGTTTTGCCTCAACTAAAACTTACCTAGATTATTGAACAATTTCCAATCATCACCTCCTTGAGAAAGGATTATTATTCTGGAGAAGTAGTACATCACTCTGGAAATAGAATTAGTAAGAACACACGCAGTTTACAAAATTAAAATTAGGACTTAACTAAAATTACTAATTCTCCTAACAGAGAGAAGATTCCTATATGTAAATAAAATATATTCAAGAAGAGCACGTTTTCAAACTTACAAAAGACCATTAAAATAGAGTATTAATTAAAATTAGAATGTTTTATATTCAAACATAGGTTAGAAACACCTTCTAGCCATTAAATATCTCTGTTTATCTCTATCACATCTTATCACTCTACCTAATGGACAACTGCTTTGTCACAATTCTAATATTTTGAACAGGGGGAGGGAAATAAATGCTATTCAAAATACAAAAGTAATAAACATGGAGAGGAAAGCAAACAAAAATTCAAACAGCATTGAGTATCAAGGTATATTGGGAAGTGAATTCTCAGAACTTCATTTTAAACAGTTTTAATCTCACAGATCTTAATCTTTTTTTTTCTTTGTTTTTCAGGGAATATATTGAAACATTCAGGAGACAGAGATTTATACTGAAATATGTAAGGATACAAAAAAGAAATACAGGAATAATTAATTTGTAATATAAGGTAAAAGAAATGATTCCATGTACTAGAAAGTCATTTTTGTTTACAAGTAAAAGAAGACTATTTTTAAAAAACTTTTTTTTAACCATTTATTGAGTGAGAGCTTTCTTATTTCATCCCCTGTTTTACAGAAACAAACAAACAAACAAACAAAAAAATACCAGAAGAAAGAGAATAATGAGAAATGATGTATCAGTACCTGAGTTTATTCTCCTGGGATTAACAAATGATCCAAATTGGCAGGCAAAACATTTTATATTTCTTATTCTTACCTACACACTAAGCATGAGTGGGAAGCATGTCATCATCACCCTCACACCTCAGAACTTAACCTCCAGACCACCATTTATTTCTTCCTTTGGAAGTTCTCATTCCTGTAAACATCATCCACTTCTGTCTGCATCCCCAAATTCCTTATCACCATTGTGACAAGGGACAGAAACATTTCTCACAATGGCTGTGTGCCTCAGCTATTTTTTTTCTTTCATTTTCATGGGGGTGACAGAATTTAACCTGCCTGCCATGTCCTATGACTATTCATTACACAACCATCATGAACAGCAGGGTCTGCACTCTGCTTATCGTTGGCCGGGAGAATTCCTGATCATCTTCCCACCAATAATCCTGCTGTTGCAATTGGATTTCTGTATTTCCAATATAATTGATCATGTTATCTGTGATTCTTCTCCAATTCTGCAGCTTTCTTGCACAAACATGAGATTTCTAGAACTCATGGCATCTTCCTCAGCTGTGGTGATGCTTATGGTCACCCTGACATTAGTTATTCTCTCCTATGCATATATCATTGTGACCATTCTGAGGATTCCTTCCACCAGTCAAAGGTCAAAAGCCTTTTTCACTTGTTCCTCCCACATGTTATTATTCTCCTTCTCTCATGGCAGCTGCATCTTCAAATACATTAAAACTTCTGCAAGAGAAAGAATCTCTTTAAGAAGCTGTGCTCAATATCTCAGTGGTCCTCCTTTTGAATCTCTTTATATAGAAAAATGAATCACCAAGTAAAGCAAGCCTTCAAGAACATGGTGCAGAGAAGAGCATTTTCTTAAAAATAAAATGATTGTGTTTATATGAAAAATGTACCCTCGAATATAAAACAAAGAAAAGCTCTCTCTTCTTCTTTCTATAAATCCTTTCTAAATTTCTCATTTTACTCCTTCAGCCCGGTATATTTCTATATGAACACCTCTGTTTTCTAACTAGCTTGAAAAACAGATCTTAACTATTTTGAGTTACATACAAAATGCTTGATTTCTCACTTGTATAAATAGATTTTAGGTAAACCAATAATATCAACTGTTTCTCTTATAAAGGAAATTTAGATTATGAAATCTATCTATGAAACTGAAGTTGCTATAAAATTAGAAGCTAAGTAAAAACCACATACAAATACATTTTATGTGAAATTATATATATATATATATATATATATATATATATATATATATATTTAATATCTGTTAAATATCTTCTTCGATGATCCTTGGATAGTTATGCTATACATTTAAACCTAATATTACTTGTGAAATAGAAACTTAGTATTATATATTGCCTAAGTGTCACCTCCTAAAAGCCTCCTTGATGCTCAAATGTTGCCTCTCTCGAAGCCAAACTCAGCATATAAAGTCACTACCTATCCCCTTTGCATGGGACATTATTCCTGGGGATGAGCTTCCCTGGTACTTAGGGATTATTACCAAGTGTCAAGTAACTACGCATTTGGAGAAGGACCTAGACCAAAAGGGGGAAATATTAATTACAAAATAGTTTTAATGGTTAAGAGATTTCAAAAAACAGGCTGGAGGTCATTTGAGAGGTTAGTTTATTCATGCCTCAGGAGGATCTCATTGACTGCTACAGTAAACAGTGCATCAAGCAAGGGTGCTCCTGAGGGCTCTAGAGACATCTAGCCACTATAGGAAGAACAATCTCAGGAATTTGCCACCATGTCAGTGGGCCTTACCTTGGAATATATGTTTACCAATGTAACAGTGTGGCAGTTTGATATTGCTTATGAATTCCAAAATAGATATTGGATTATGTTTGTAAACTAGTCTGTCCCTTCCAGTGTATTAAATTAAATTGGATTTAAAGGTTTAATTTTTACTTGAATAAGTAGTGATTAAGGCTTTGAATGGGCCACATCAGTAGGATGTTGCATCCCCACCCCCTTGGTGGGCAAGGACACATAGAGAAACCACACTGCAAAAAGGGAGTTTGGAGCTTTAATGCTGGAGCCCAGGAAGTAAGCACACAGAGGAGCAGAGAGAAGGCTCAATTAGACATGGCAAAGGTCTGAGGAAGAGAGACAAGCCATTTTCCTGATAGGCAACAGCTGGCCTTGTTGAGATAACAGAGCAGATGAGCCCAGAGAAGGGCAAGCCCAGGAAGAGAGGAACCCAGAAAGCCTGAATCCTCACAGAAGTCAGGAGCCATCTTACTCCAATACATGGCAACAGACTTTAGTGAGGAAAGTAACTTATACTTTATGGCCTGGTAACTGTAAGCTTCTACCCCAAATAAATATCTTTTATATAAGCCAATCTATTTTTGGTACTTTGCATCAGCATCCCTTTGGCTGACTAATACATTGGGTTTGACTCATTTATAATTTTCTTATACATGGCTCTTCTGCTCCTTTTATTTGAACCTATAATTAACACTATACTCATTAAATATATGTACCTGAGACTTAAATGTTCCATCTCTTCATATGCCAGTTGAGCCCTGAATCTCTGCATAGTTGCAACATCTACTCTACAGTTCATCTGACTTGTCCAGGACAACCAAAGAAAAGATGTTGATGGACAAAACCCATCACAAAAAAACAGATAGTATCTACAACTGCAAGCAAGACAGTTCCTTCCATCTGCCCCTTGTGATCTAAGCCCCCTCTCAATCAGAAAGAGAGTGGGCATCACCTTCTTAAAATCCTCAAGATTGAGGAATGAATAAACATAAGGAGGGAATGCAACTATGGACTAAAGTAGACATTATTATTCTAGCAATGGAAGAACTTGTGACATAGATATAAAGGCAGTGGCCACCAGAGGTTCTGAGGGGAGGGAGAGGGAAGAAGAAGTGTAACATGGGACATTTTTGGAACATTGGAATTGTTCTGAATGGCATTGCAATGATGAATACAGGCCATTAAACATTTTGTCAAAAGCTATAAAACTGTGCAGTGGAAAGGATAAACTATAATGTAAACTATTGACTATGGTTAGTAGCAATGCTTCAATATATGTTCATCAATTGTAGCAAATCTACCACACTAATGAAAGATGTTGTTGATGGGGAAAAGTGTGGGAATGGGAGGGGGTGGGCTATATGGTAATTCCCTATATATTCAATATATCATTTATGTAATCTAAACCTTCATTAAAATTTTTAAAAAGGGCTCCAGAATGGATTAGTTTTAAAATTTTAATCTTTTTTTTTTTTTTTTTTGGAACTCATAAAAGAACTGTCACACTCACTAAAGTAGAAATAGAAGGAAATACAAAGCATCTATGGATAATCTAAAGTGAGCTTCATAATTAATGGTGAAAGACTGTGTGTTTTCTAAGATCAGGGATGCTCACCATTTCTATTCAACATTGTATTGGAGATTACTAGTGAATGCAAGAATGCAAGACAAAGAAATAGAAGAAATCTAAATTGGAAAGGAAGAAGTAAAACTGTCTTTATTCATAGAGACATGATTGGCTGTATAGAAAATTTAATAAAATCTGCATAATGCCATTAGAACTAATAAATGGATTTATCAAAGTTGCAGGGTAGATCAAAATACAAAAATTATTTGTACATCTATATACCATGAAACACTATAATATTTAAAGTTGAATTAAAAGCAGTATCACTGCAATGGCATCAAATATGAAATTCTAAAAGAGAAATCTGACAAAAGAGTTGAAGGATATGTACAATGAAAATGATAAAATATTCTCAAAATAAATTAAAAATGATCTAAATAAAAAAATAAACCTAATATTAAAATGTTTTCTTGAATTTATTGATTAACACATGTAAATATATGGAAATATTAACTAGAAATTTAAGATAAAATGTGTCATCAGAATTTTTGTCTATGTTATTTGACTTGAGAATATATTTATTTTTTTTAATTTTCCTAGACAAAAATAACAAAGTTTTGGTGCAATGGAAGAGAAGATATTCACTTTACATTTTTCCTTTAGTAATATTTCCTAAAAACTGATTAAGTATAATTTCCTAATTTCTGTTAGTCATATTTGAGAAGGAAAACCATGGTCTGTAGGGCATGCTAAAATTTATATTTTGTATTAAGATTTTTTTCAGTGGATACCAGTAGCATTTCCCATTGATGTGAAGAAAATAACGAAAGCAGAACTAGAATAGTTTGACATACTGTGTCTCTAGAGAGTATCTTGGAAATGAAAAATATATTATTTAGGTCTTAATTTTTCTTTTATTACTAATCCAATAACATTGTCTTTATCTTTTCACTATCTCTTTCACAGAAATTTCCCCTCACCTTCCCCCATATCCAAGAAAATGATATTTGGAGGCATTTGAGGACTATAAAAAACATGTTCAAGTCTAATTTCTATAAATAATGAATCCCTCAACTCTAATGTCTCATTAAGAAAGTTTGTTGTCTTGGGAAGGTAGATATAAGTCTGAATAGACATAAGTGGAATTCATTTGTGGTTTCTG
>JAKSZT010054409.1:221722-248579 GCA_026826555.1 Tolypeutes matacus
CAATCCCCATTGTCTCCCAATTTTTCATTTAATTTTCAAAGAAGTTTGAGGTCACAGCAAAGTCACACATGGAGTGCCGGAGACTCCCAGATACCAAACCACCCCCGCTTCCCCACCCCATATTAACTCCCCCTCCTTTTTTTTTTTGGTTGTTAGCATTGTTATAACTGTTATGCAGATAGCAAAATATAGCAACTAAACATTGTCAGTGATTTACAGTATAGTTTACAATTTAGATGATACAGTTAAATAATTTTGATGATATTTACCATGTCCTGTGTCCATTACTGAAAGGTAATGAAAAACCTTCCCCATGACCACCAAACAACCCATTAGATCTTGACTGTTCCCTTCTCCCCAGCCTCCCAGGGCCCATGATACCCCCCTCTCCTAACTCATGGAATGTCAAGATTCACAGTTACATGCCCTGGGGATTTGAACCAGCACTTTAATTAAGCTAAATCCTCTCTAGATTGGTGGGCTCCAACCCCACGAAACTTTAGTTAACAGCTAAAGGCCTTACACACCTGGCTTCAATCTACTTCTCCAGCCACAGAAAAAAAGGTGGGAGAAGCCCCGGCAGCGTTTGAAGCTGCTTCCTTGAATTTGCAATTCAATTAGCTCATTGGGGCCCTGGCAAAAAAAAGGACGTATCCTGTGTCTTTAGATTTACAGTCTAATGCTTACTCAGCCGTTTTACCTATGTTCATCACACGATGATTATTCTCAACAAACCACAAAGATATCGGAACCTTACACTTGCTATTCGGCGCCTGAGCCGGAAGGGTAGGCATTGCCCTGAGCCTACTGATCCGGGCTGAACTAGGACAGCCAGGAACACTACTAGGAGATGACCAAATTTACAATGTCATCATAACCTCCCATTCATTTGTTATAATTTTCTTCATAGTCATACCAATTATAATTGGTGGCTTTGGTAATTGACTGGTACCACTAATAATTGGGGCCCCAGACATAGCATTTCCACGAATAAACAATATAAGCTTCTGACTGCTTCCCTCCTCATTTCTACTCCTACTAGCCTCATCCATAGTAGAAGACAGAGCAGGAACAGACTGAACGGTCTACCCACCACTAGCGGGCAATCTAGCCCACGCAGGAGCATCCGTAGACCTCACTATCTTCTCACTGCACCTGGCAGGAGTATCATCTATCTTGGGGGTGATCAACTTTATTACTACTATTATCAACATAAAACCTCCTGCCATAACTCAATATCAAATCCCACTATTCGTCTGATCAGTGCTTGTCACAGCAGTTCTTCTACTCCTGTCACTACCAGTCCTTGCAGCTGGCATCACCATACTACTAACGGACTGAAACCTCAATACCACATTCTTCCATCCAGCAGGAGGAGGTGACCCAATCCTCTATCAACACCTATTCTTCGGACACCCAGAAGTATATATCCTCATCCTACCAGGGTTCGGCATGATTTCCCACATCGTTACCTATTACTCTGGCAAAAAAGAACCATTCGGTTACATGGGAATAGTGTGAGCTATAATGTCAATCGGCTTCCTAGGCTTCATCGTATGGGCCCACCACATATTTACAGTAAGCATGGACGTAGACACTCGGGCCTACGAGTAAAAGGGTAAATCTCATTTTACTTTTGATTTGCATTTCCTTAATAGCTTGTGATGTTGAGCATCTTTTCATGTGCTTTGTAGCCCTTTGTATTTCTTCTTTGAAGAAGTGCATATTCAAATCACTTGCACATTTTTTAAATGCATTGTTTGTCTTTATTTTCTAGATGTAGGATTTCTTGATATATGCTGGGTATTAGGCCACTATCAGATGGATGGTTACCAAATAATTTCTCTCATTGAGTGCATTGCATTTTCAATTTCTTGAAAAACTCCTTTGAGGCACAAAATATTTTAAATTTTAAGAGGTCCAATTTATCTATTTTTTTGCTGTTGTTCTTCATGCTTTGGATATAAAGTTTATGAAATCGTTTCCTACTACAAAATATTGTAGATGCTTCCCTATATTATCTTCCAGGAGATTTATAGTGTTGGCTCTTATATTTAGATCTTTGATCCATCTTGAATTAATTTTTGGACAGGGTGTGAGATGATGATCATCTCCCATTCTTTCTGATATGGATATATCACCATTTGTTGAAGAGGCCATTCTTTCTGGGTTGAGTGGGCTTGGTGGCCTTGTTGAATATCAGTTGACCATATACGTGAGGATCTGTATCAGAACTCTCAGTTCTGTTCCAATTGGTAGTATTTCTATCCTTTTGCCAAAAGCATGCAGTTTTGAACACTGTAGCTTTGCAGTATGTTTTAAAGTCAGGTAGTGTGATTCCTCCAATTTTCTTTTTCTTTTTCAATATGTCTTTGGCTACTCAGGGCCCCTTGCCCTTCCAAATAAATTTCATAGTTAACGTTTCCAATTCAGTAAAAAAAAAAAAAAAAATGTTGTGATAATTTTTAGGGGAATTGTATCAAATCTGTAAATCAGTTTGTGTAGGAGAGATAACTTAATGATGTTTAATCTTCCTATACATGAAGAGGGAATATTCTTCCATTTATTTAGGTCTACTTTGATTTCCTTTAACAATGTTGCATCGTTTTCTGTGTAAAAGTCTTTTACATTTCTAGTTAAGTTTATTCCTAGGTATTTGATTCTTTTAGTTGCTACTGTAAATGGAATTTTTTTCTGCATTTCCTCCTCAGATTGCTCATTATTGATGTACAGAATGTCTACTGATTTTTGCACATTGATCTTATATCCTCCCACTTTACTGAACTCATTTATAAGCTCTAGAAGCTTAATTGTAGATTTCTCAAGGCTTCCCATGTATAGGATCATGTCATCGGCAAGTAAAGAAATTTTTACTTCTCCCTTTCAAATTTGGATGTTTTTTGTATCTTTTTTTTTGCCTAAGTGCTTGAGCAAGTACTTCTAACACAATGTCAAACAAGAATGGGGACAGTAGGCATTATTATCTTGTTCAAGATCTTAGAGGAAAAGCTTTTAGCATTTCACCATTGAATGTGATATTAGCTGTGGGTTTTTCATATATACCCTTTATCATGTTGAAGAAGTTTCCTTCTATTCCTATCTTTTGTAGTGTTTTTATCAGAAAATGTTGCTGTATATTGTCAAATGCTTTTTCTGCTTTTATAAAGATGATCATGTGGTTTTTTTCCTTTGATCTGTTTATGTGGTATATTACATTGATTGATTTTCTTATGTTAAATCATCCTTGCATACTTGGAATGAAACCCACTTGGTCATTGTGTATAATTCCTTTGATGTGTTGTTGAATACGATTAGTAAGTACTGTCTTTAGGATTTTAGCATCCAGGTTCATTAAAGAGAGTAGTCTATAGTTTTCCTTTCTTGTGGTGTCTTTGTTTGGCTTTGGTATTGGGTTATATTGGCATCATAGAATGAGTTAGGCAATGTTCCCTCCACTTCTATTTTTTGGAAGAGTTTAGGCAGGATTGGTATTAGTTCTTTCTGGAATATTTGGTAGAATTCACCTGTAAAGCCATCTGGTTTGGGGCTCTTCATAGTTGGGAGGTTATTGATGACTAAATCAATCTAGTTACTTATTACTGGTCTGATGAGTTCATCAATCTTTCTTTCATCAATGTACGCTGCTTATGTGTTTCTACGAATTTGTGCATTTCATCTGTTATCTATCTTGTTGGCATAAAATTTTTCAATGTATCTTCTTATGATACTGTTTATTTCTGTGGGATTTAGTGGTGATATTCCCTTCTTCTTTTCTTCTTTTATGTATTTGCATCTTCTCTCTTTTTTTTTCTTGTTAGTCTACCAAAGAGTGTGTCAATTTTATTACTCATCTCAAAGGACCAGCTTTTGGTTTTGTTATTTTTTTCTAGTGCTTTATTATTTTCAATTTCATATAACTCTGCTCTAATCTTTTTTATTTCCTTTTTTCTAGTTGCTTTGGGATTAGTTTGTTGTTGTTTTTCTAATTCCTCCAGGTGTGCAGTTAGGTCTTTGATTTTATTTCTTTGTACTTCTTTAATGTAGGCATTTACAACTGTAAATTTCCTTCTCAGCACTTCTTTTTCTGCATCCCATAGGTTTTGATAATTGTGTTGTCATTTTCATTAATTTCAAAGTAGTTACTGACTTCTTTCACAATTTCCTCCTTGACCCACTGATTATCTAAGAGTGTGTTGTATAATTTCCATATCTTTGCATTCAATTTGGTTCTCTGTCCCTTGGTGCTTTCCTGCTGCATTCCATTGTGGCCTGAGAAATTACCTTGTATAATTTCAATCTTTCTAAATTCATTGAGAGTTGTTCTGTGACCTAACATGTGGTCTGTCCTGGAGAATGATCCATGCGTACTTGAGAAGAATGTATATCCTGCTGTATTTGTGTGTAATATTCTGGATATGTCTACTAGGTCTATATCCTCTAATGTGTTATCAAGGTTTCTGTTTCTTTATTGATCCTCTGTTGAGATGTTCTGTCTAATAGTGCTAATGGTGTATTAAAGTCCCTCACTAAAATTGTAGAGGCATCTATTTTTCCACTTAGATTTTCCAATGTTTGCCTCATGTACTTTGAGGTACTCTTGTTTGGTGCATAAATGTTTATAATTGTTCTTTTTTTTTTTGATAGATTACCCCTTTTATTAATATATAGTGTCCTTCTTTGTCTCTTACAATAGTTTTACATTTAAAGTCAACTTTTTCTGATATTTGTATAGCTACTTCTGCCAGTTTTTGTTTATAGTTTGCATTTAAAATTGTTTCCCAACCATTCATTTTCAATCTCCTTGCATCTCTGGCTCTAAGGTGAGTTTCCTGTAGGCAGCATATGGATCAGTCATATTTCCTTATCAATTCTGCCAAACTGTATCTCATGATTGGAGAGTTTAATACATTAATATTCATGATATTATTGTCAAGGAATTACTGATACTAGCCATATTTTCTTTAGGTTTTTGTTGTCATATGTTGTTTTATTTTCTGTTTTTCTCTTTTTAGTTATTCTTACCCAATAATCTTATTCACTACACTCTCTTCCAAAACTCTCTGTTCTGTTTTTTTTTTTTTTTTTTTTTTTTTCTCCTTTCAACCTGCAGAACTCCCTTTAGTACTTTCTGAAGGGCAAGTTTCTTTTTGACAAACTCTTTTAATTTCTGTTCATCTGTGACTATTTTGAACTCTTCCTCATTTTTGAATGCCAGCTTTTCTGGGTAGTGAATTCTTGGCTGGAATTTTTTCTTTTAACACCTTAACTATGTCATACCATTGTCTTCTTGCCTCTATGGTTTCAGATAAGAAATCAACACCTAATCTGATCAAGCTTCCCTTGAATGTGATGGATCTCTTTTCACTTGCTGCTTTTAGTATTCTCTGTCTTGAGCATTGGACAAATTGAAAAGTGTGTGTCCTGAGGTATGCCTGTTAGGATTTAAACTGTTTGGAGTGTGCTGTGATTTCTGGACATGTACATCCAAGTCCCTCAATAGAGTTGGGAAATTTTGAGCCATTATTTCCCCCAACACTCCTTCTGTCCCCTTTCCCTCCTCTTCTCCCTCTGGGATGCCTATACTGCATATATTTGTGCATTTGTTTTTGTCATTCAAATCCCTATGTCCCTGCTGGATTTTTTTCTATCTTTTCTCTTTATCTGTTATATTATCGGTTTGGTTCCAGATGTGCTATCTTTGACATCATTAATTCTTTCCGCTGCCTGTTCAAATCCACTCTTATGTGCTTTGAGTGTATTTTTGATTTCTTGTATTGTGCCATTTATCACCATTATACCTGTCATCTTTTTATATATGTTTACAATTTCTTTAGTATGTTCCCCCAGTGTCTTTTTAATATCCTTTATCTTTTCTTTCACTTCATTAAGTTGATTCATGATATTTGTTTGGAAATCTCTATTTGTTGTTCCACCTTCTGCATCTCTTCAATTTTTTTTTAGTTTGCTCATTAGACTGGGCCCTGTCTCTCTGTTTCTTAGTATGGTTTGTAATTTTTTTTTTTTTTTTTTTTTTTTTTTGGTGTCTAGGTACCTGTATACCTTGATGTGCATATTTGGTTGGCTAGCTTCTGGTTAGCTTTCTCTTTCTACTCTAGTATTTTATTTATTTGTTGGTGTGTGTGTGGTAAGTTTTTTTTTTTTTTTTTCTGATACTTGGTTACTTTTATACTATATTATTGCAATTGTCTATTTTCCCCTGAAAAAAATATTAGGACCAGAGAAAAGGAAAGAGAAGAATAGAAAAATAAGAGTATAATAATAATAATGAAAGGTAGAAAAGGGACTGTATAAGATCTAGGGAATTAAATAAGTAGTATGAGTAAAACTTTAAAAAAAAAACACAAAGAAATAAGAATAAAAAAGGTGGAATAGAAAAATTGAAACAAGGAACAAAATAGAGAAAAATATACAATGTTAAAAAGCTGGAATGATGATAAGAGAGGAAAAGAAAAAAAATAATATTTTTTAAAAAATGAAGATCAAACAAAAAGAAGCAGAATGAAAGAAAATCAACAGAAAACAGAAGTGAGAATAATGAGGGAAAGAAAAGAAATAAAGTAGGGAGAAAAAATAAGTTAAAAAAAAAGAAAGGAAGCAAAGAAAGGGGAAAGTCAACAAACAAGAAACACAACAACAACAACAACCCACCCCCCCCCAAAAAAAAAACAAAAAACAAAAAAAACAAAAAAAACAGGGAAAACGGCCTTCCTTCTTAAGCCCCTAAGGAGCTTCTCAGGCTATGGATGCTCATCAATCAATCACCCTTCAGCATGCCCTCCACAGGTGATTTACCTGGTTTTAGTGAATAAAATTAAGAAAAAAAGAGGAACCGATAAAAATTTTTAAAAATAAAAATAACTGATCTAAAAAACTTAAAACAAGAACAAAATCTGTCTATATGTTCCCTGTCATAAAGTACCAGCTGAGTGCCTGAAAACCCAGTGAATCACTCTCTGGAAAGACCTAGGAATCAAACCAGGGACCTTGTATATGCAAGATAGGAATTCCTCCACTGAACTACACTGGCTCCACAGCTAAGGAGGGCTTCAGAAAGCTTATCTGGCATTTCCCACGCCATTTCCCTCAGGAGGCTTAAGCTTCTAACAGTTTGCCAAGCTGTTCTGTTTAGGTGCCTGTCTCTGGCCCCTCTCTACCTTAGTTTGTATCTCTCCCAGGTTTACTGTGTGTGATAGCCTGCCTGATCAGATCTCCCCTTCCCTCTTCCTGCGGACACCTCAGGGCTGTTCGGGGACACTCCAAGATTCAAAGGAGCTCATCTGACCAAACTCACCAAAAAGAAACGACTCTCCACCCTCCACCAGATTCTTCTTCCTCCCAGGACATGCTCCATCCCTCTCCATTGGTTGCAGTGAGTCAGGGGTTTTATCAAGGCTCTTCGCCTTGAAGGTGGGATATTTGTGCTATTTCCAGCCACAGGGTGAGTAACTTATGGATTTCCTTTGACTTCTTTAATGGCCAAGTTCCCTCCTGGGTGATGCATAACACTTTCCCCTTCTATGTATCTCCAAAACAGCTCCGTTGGATAGGATTTTGCCTTTTCTGCATTATTTTTTTGTGAGGGAGCTGGACTCTGCCTACCTACTTCTATGCATTTTTTTTCTTTTTTTCCCAACCAAGAGGTTTTAACCTCCTAAGAAGGAAAGAAAAAAGAAAATATTTCTTACGTATTATTAATTTTATTCTACTCATGTATAATCTCCCTAGGTTTATCTGATGCTAATAAGTTAACAATTAATGTGTTAAATTTTTAGAGGATAAAATTGTAAGTTTTAAATTAATGAAACTATTGTGTACCTCTTTTAAAAATATTTTGGCTAAAGTGAAATGGTTAGTTTTTCACAGAACAGAATGAAGGATATAAGACAAGACTTAAATGGATAAGGAAATAAAAGAAGGTTTGTGAAAGCATCTTTAAGGGACTATGTTTTGTCTAAGATAAGATGGCTGGTTTTCATAAAATAAGGGTGGAAATATATAGGACAAAGCTTGAATGGATATAGAAAGTTGCAGAAGGGTTAGTGGAAGCAAATTTCACTTGATGCTTATGGTAATTTAATAGTCTTTTTTTCTGGTACCTTGCCAAAGAAAAATGCCAGAAATATGTTGATTTTTATAATGACAATTTATTTAGGATAGAAGTTTACAGTTCCAAGGCCATGAAATGTCCAAATTGAAGCATCAGCAGAGATGCTTTCTCACCACAGTCAGCTACTGTTATTCCAGGTATTGCTGCCATGTGGTGAAGCAAAATGACCACCAATCTCTACTAATGTCTCTGCCTTTTTGCAGCTGTAGCCAAACCTGGAATAGGGCTTATCTCTTACCAGGCTTTCTCTCTCTCTCTCTCTCTCTCTCTCTCTCTCTCTCTCTCTGGGTCTCAGATCCTTGAGCCTCTTGTGGGCTTCCTTCTTTACAGCTCAGCTGTGGGTCAAACCCTTCTCACATGGCAGCATTAAACATGGGGGCTCACTTTTCTTGATCCTGCCTGCCTATATGTCCATTTTTAAAAGACCCAGCACAGATGCAGAAACTCAACCTGACTCATATCTCACTGATATAGCCCAATCAAAAGCCCTAAATTGTTCTTATCAAGTTATCTAATCAAAGGCCCCTCACCTGAATTTAATGCAATGAAAGGGTACCCCACCCAGTGGAATAGATTAGTTTACATACTTAATCTTTCTCTTTTTGGGATTCATAAAAATATTCTCAAACTGCCATACTCCACCCTCTGAATCTTAAAAAGATATGTCTTTCCATATGCAAAATGCAATCATTATATCACAATATTCCAAAAATCTAAAATCATTTCAGTAGCAGTCATAACTACAAAATCAATTACAGGAATTCAGTTATTTTGGGGCAAGATTCCCCTCTGGCTGTAGACCTATGAAACTTAGAACACTTAGAAATCTTCCAATATAAAAAGGAGGGACACACATAGGATAAACATTTGCATTACCCATGAAGAGAATTTGTGAAAGAAACACATGATATGCATCCCCAACAGTTCCAAAAACCTGATGGGCATACATCATTAGATTTCAAAATCTGAGAGTCAACCTTACAATGATGGTTTCTTCTTATCCTCAGGGCCTCATCATCGCCGACCATTTCTAAAAGCTTGTCCAATGGCCATACTTTTGGTTCTCCCACTTGAAGCATCTGGGTAACATTCCCTATGCTATGGTGAACAGATCCACCCTCTCAGAGCAGTGAGTTGATGACCTAACTCTCCCTAATCTATGGGGAACAGGCTTACTCCCCACAGGTCAGTGGAGTGGTGACCTAACTCTCCCCATCTACCTGGGAATGTACTCCAATCTTTCTGGTGGACAAACTCTCACTGAATAATGGGCTGGAAGATCCAACCTGTTCAAATACCTGGAGAAATACAGTAAGACTTTCCATACCTCCTTCCTGGATAACTGCATTTCCAATGCTGGCTTATAAATTCCAAGTTTAGTTAAGTCTTCACATGGGCTACTATCCTCGGGGGGCTTGTTTTCCAGAAGCTTGGAATTTCTGAAATAAGTTACTGGTTTCTTTGTTCCCAACAATTCAATTATCAGTTTATCTCTTTCCTCTAACATATTACTATAAGTTGCAAGGAGAAGTGAGCCTGTATTTTCCGCATTTACTTTGGAAACCTCTTCAGCTAAATATTCAAACTGATCATTTTCAAATTCTGCTTTCCATCTAACATCAGGAGACAATTTTGCCACGTTCTCTGCAACTTTTAAACAAGGATCACCTTTCCTTTAATTTCCAATAATAGTTTCATCATTTCCATCTATGTACTCACTGTATATAATTTTAGGGTCCATAGCAACCAACAGACTATTCATAATAGTCTAGTCCTTTTCTGTCAAGCACCTCACAATTCCTCCAAAAAACACCCCTTACCCATTTATAAAACCATTCTACCATTTCTGGTCATTGCAGCAGCACAAAACCAATCACTCAATGCCAATTTCTGTTTTAGTTTATCAAAATGGTGCTAAATGAGGAAGAAATGTGATGGCATTTAAAATGGGTGTTTATTTGGAGTAAAAGCTTACAGTTCCAGGGCCATGAAATATCCAAATTATGGCATCAGTAGAGATGCCAACTCACAAAGTCGACTGCCACATGGTGAAGCAAGATTGCCGCTGATCTCTGCTGAGGCTGTCTTTCTGCAGCCGTAGGCAAACATGGCATAGATGATGTTAAATCTCATATTAACTGCCTATTTCAAGCACTTAATACTTGCAAATATCCACATTTTGTTTACCCATTTGAAGTTTTAAAAAATCTCCCTCATTGACGAAACTAATGTTTTTTTAATAAGAAGATTTAGATTATAAAAATGTTACATCAAAAATATAAGGGATTCCCATATACCCCACCTCCTGCCCCTCCCACCCTTTCCTGCATTAACAAAATCCTTCATTAGTGTGTGTGGTTCATTTGTTACAACTGATGAACACACATTGAAACATTGCTACTAACTACGGAGTATTGTTTATATTATAGTTTACACTTTGCCCCACAAAATTTTATAGATTTTGACAAAATGTATAATGGCCTGCATCCATCATTGAAATATCATGAAGGATAATTTCAATGTCCCCAAAATGCCCCCACACTATACTTTTTCTTCCCTCTCCATCCCCTCATAATCTCTGGTTGCCACTGCCTTCATGTCAATGATACATGTTCTTCCACTGCTAGAATAATACTATCTATAATAGAATAATAATAAGTCTACTTTAGTCCATTGTTCATTCCCCAAACTTGAAGACTTTGGGATGGTGATGCCCACTCTGTTCTGATTGAGAGGGGGCTTAGATTCCATGGGGCAGATGGATGGAACTGTCTTGTTTGCAGTGGTAGATACTCTTTGTGTTTTGGTATGGGTGTTGTCTATCATCATTCTTTTGTTAGTTGACCTGGGTGAGTCCAATGAAATGGAGAGTAGATGTTGCAACTCAGCTGACATTCAGGGCTCAATCTGAATCTCAACCTCTCATTATAGGTTCAAAAAAAGGAGGCAGAAGAGTCATGTGTAGGGAAAATATAAATGAGTCTAACTTTGTTACATTGGGGAGCATATATTCCAAAGTAAGGCCCACTTACATATGCTGAATTCCTGAGATTGTCTGCCTGCCTATAGTGTCTAGACATCTCTAGAGTCCTCAAGAGCCCAACAGTTTGAGGCACTGTTTACTGTGGCAGTCAATGAGATCCTGGTAACACATGCATAAGCGTAACCTCTAGTATGACTTTCCAATTTACTGTAAAATCTCTTAGCCACGAAAACCCATTTGTAGTCAATATTTCCCCTATTGGTCAAGGTCCTTTTCTAGATGCGTTGCTAGTCAGTGCTTGGTAATAATTCCTCAGTGCTAGGGAGGCTCATCCCCTTGAGTCATATCCCATGCTGTAGTGAAGATAGTGCATTTATGTGCTGAGATTGGGCTTAGAGATAGGCCACATTTGAGCAATAAGGAGGCCTTCAGGAGTTAACTCTTAGGCAATATATAATACTAAGCTGTGTTTCAATTTCAAAAGAAAAGTTTCATGAGTACAATAATCAATATCAAGGCCTTGTACAATGGTCTGTCCTCCTTCACTAGGCACTGCCCATATACTCAAGGAATTTTTGCCAATCTATTAAAGAATGGAGCAGGGCTCCCCAGGATTGGATTCATTATTCTTTTAGTTATTGTGTTGGTCTCCATCCATGAGACAATGCCCAGATAACACTTGAACATATACATATGCCTTAGATGCATGCCCCAGGTACACACCTCCCCATACCTCCCCCCATCACTGACACCATGCAGCAGTGATCCTCCCCTGCCACAGTTGTGAGTCTTCTGCAATCCAAAATCTCTCAAAAACAAAGCCAAAAACTAACCAAATAAAATTAATAAGAACTTGAGATAGAATAATAATAAATAACAAATAAAATACCAAATTAAAAAATTTAAAATTTAAAAAACAGTAAAAGTATTTAAAAATTTTATTCATTGTGTCTTTCACTTTAAGATCTGTTGTGTTTTATGTCCAGTAACATTTTCTTTCATATGTCCCTCCAGTATCTTGTTTTTTCAGTTTACATTCAAAGATGTTTTAGGTTACAGATAAGTCACGTAGAAAATATAGGGGATTCTCATATACCCAATCCTTTCTCCCTCTTTCCCTTTCCCCTTCTTATAACATTTTATATGTGGATGGCACACTTGTTACAATTGAACAAATATTGAAGCATTACTACTAACCATGGTCAGTAGTTTACATTATGGTTTACATTTTGCACTGTACACTTTTATAGAATTTGACAAAATTTAAAATGAGCAATCTATATACTGTCTACAAGAAGTCACTTTAGAACCAAATATACCAATAGATTGAAAGTGAAAGGCTGGGAAAAGATATTCCACACATGTAGTAACCAAAATAAAGTCAGAGTGACTATACATATATCAGATGTAATAGACTTTAAAAGACACTAGTAATGCACAGTCTGAGGAGCAAGTCAGGAAAAAACTCCATTTACAATAGCAACTAAAAGAATCAAATATTTAGGAATAAACTTAACCAAGGATGTAAAGCCCTTGTGCTCAGAAAACTACAATGCATTGTTAAAATAAATTAAAATAAGAACTAAATAACTGGAAGAATATTCCATGCTCATGGATTGGGCTAAATATCATTAAGATGTCAATTCTACCCAAACTGATATACAGATTCAGTGAAATCCCGAGAATAATAACACCAATAGTTTTTAAACAAAGGGAAAACACAATTATCAAAATTATTTGGAAGAATAAGGGTTCTTGAATAGCTAGAAACATCTTAAAAAGGAAAGCCGAAGTTGGGGGACTCTCACTTCTGGACTTAAAATCATATTACTTAGCTACAGTGGTAAAAGCTGCATGGTACTGGCATAAAGACAAACACATAGACCAAGGGAAATGAATTGATGATTCAGAAAGAGACCCTCACATCTATGGTCAAGTGATTTTTTATAAACTTGTCAAACCCACCCAGCTAGGGCAGACCAGTTCATTCAAAAAATGGTGCTGGGAGAAGTGGATATCCATAACTAAAGGCAAGAAAGATGACCCCTATCTCACACCTTATACAAAAATTAACTCAAAATGGATCAAATACCTAAATATAAAAACAAGAACCATAAAGTTTCTAGAAGAAAATGAATGAAAACTTCTTCAAAACCTGGTGGTAAGTGGTGGATACATAAAGGAGATAAGAGAATGGCTGAGAAGGACTATTGATGCTTAATGTATATAGAAGTTTTAATTAACTTTACTGTGAAAGCATGGAAATGCATGTAGTTGATGGTAGCACACTGAAGTGAGCAGCTTGTTGATAAATGGAAATGTGACTTGAAAGGGCAGTCTAAGGTTATAAATGTCTATTGAAAGGTAAAGAATAATCTAGGACTGACTAACACAGTGAACCCAGAGGTGAATGAGAATTGTGGTTGATGGTACAGATGCAAAATGTCCTTCTGTGAGCTAGAACTGCTGTAGGTCACTATTGCAAAGTGGTGGGAATGTGGAGAAGCATGGGAAAAATACAACTGGTGTGACCTATGGACTGTGGTTAACAGCAATATTGTAATATTCATGCATCTATGCCAAAGATGTACTGTGTTGATAATGGGGGAGTATGGAAAAAGCGTGCCAAATGTACACTGTGGACCATGGTTAGTGGTAATAGTCTGATTATATTATCTCACAATCTGTAACCAACATTCCACCACTCTGTGGTGTGTTGATGGAGGGGTGATGTATGGCAATTCTGCACATGAGCATGATAGTTTTGTAGTTTCTGAAGTTTTGCAAAAAAATATATTAAGAAAAAGTAATAGGGTGGATTGGGGAAAAATCCACCAAAGGTAAGATATGGGCTATAGTTAGTAGTAAGATTTTGATGATATTCTTTCATAATTTGTAGCAAATGTCTCATAACAATGCAAGGTGTTGGTGGTGTGTTGATGTATGGGAACCCTGTGTGAAGTTATGCATGTTTGCTTCGCAAATTCACAACTTTTACTATACACTTTTGTTTATGTATGTTCATGTATGAATGATATAAAATAATAATAATAGTAATAATAATAATAGGGTGGGTTGGGGGAAACATACACCAAATGTAAAAAGACAATCTAGTAAACTAGGGCCTATTAAAAAAAATGGACTTTTGAATACAGGTAATCTGTTAGATCATGGTTTCTACTGAGCTAACAAATATATGCAGGGACTACTGGTTTATATAAAGCTTTTTGACTCCTAATAAGCTTTAAGAGTCTAAGAAAATTCAATATTGAAATTTCTATGTTGCTCTATTTTTGCTTTGACTTTATGTTGAGAGAATGGAGAAGAGCATGGGGGAAAGCACACTTCAGTAAGATTTTTGTTTTTCCTCTATATTGAATAGATTTTAAGAGACTAAGATATTTGGAAAAACTAAAGATTTTAATCATCCAGCCAAAAATGAGACTTAAAAATTCTGTTTAGCCCTATTTTGATTAAAGAAAAAAAAAAGTAGAAAATAAAATTGCAGTTTCTTTTCCATAAAGAAAAAGTGCTGCTCATCCAAGAGGGAATTTTTGTGACCAAATCAGGAGTTCCTGCTCCACTCCTGGACATGCT
This sequence comes from Tolypeutes matacus, assembly GCA_026826555.1. Taxonomy (NCBI): domain Eukaryota; kingdom Metazoa; phylum Chordata; class Mammalia; order Cingulata; family Chlamyphoridae; genus Tolypeutes; species Tolypeutes matacus. The sequence goes on from JAKSZT010054409.1 coordinate 236,431, forward strand.
TACAAAGCCTCAGAATGGTATGTGCTGGAAAGAAACAAGGAAGGAAAATCAGTAGTCTTTAAAACAATCCAATGAACTGTAAAGTCAGTGTTGCAACTCTGCTAAGATTCAGGGCTCAGTCGGCATATGAATAGCCGAAGATTTAAATCTCTGTTACATATCTTTAGCAAATATAGTGCCAATTATAGGTTCAAATAAAAGGGGCAGAAGAGCCATGTAAAGGGAAGTTATAAATAAGTCTAACTTTGTTACACTGGGGAACACATATTTCAAGATAAGGCCCACAGAAAGGGTACCAAATTTCTGAGATTGTCAGCCCTGCCTATAGTGTCTACATGTCTCTAGAACGCTCAGGAGCCCCCTAAAGCTTGACTTTTTTGAAGTCACATAGATGTGAATGGCATTTTTAAAATCTGCTATAATTTACTCATTAAGAATCCTTGAGAATTCCCTACCTAGACACCCATCAAAAGCTAAATAGAAGTTCTCAACAAACAATTAGGAAAAATTATTTCTCTCAGTGCATAAACCATTTGTAAATAGAACCTTTGAAGATGTTATTATGAATTAAGGTGTGGCAAAGTAGCCACTCTGGAAAGCAGTTTCTTATAATGATAAATATACACTTTTTATGCAACCCAGCCTTTACATTCCCAAGAATTCTAATTATCTGAATAGAAAACTCATATTCATAAAAACATCTATGCTATTGCCTGTGGCATCAAAACTGGAGACAATTCAGATGTTATTTAATAAGTGAATGGATAAAATGTGATGCATTCATATAATGGAATATTACTCAGAAAAAAAAAGGTACAAATTATTGATTCACAAATTAGCATGGGTGAAATATAAGTGCATTTTGTTAAGTGAAAGAAGCCAGACCCAAAGGCTGTCCATTGTTTAATTCTATTTAACCCGAGGGACTTTTTGAGGTGATGCAAAATCCTTTGCAGTACTGTAGGGGTGGAGACATGACTATGGATTTTTCAATACCATGGAAGGTCAAACCACACGTAGTGACTGTTACTTAATGTGAATTAAAAAAGAATAAAGCAGGATGCTGGATGGCATTGTAAGAAAGGTGACCTGAGTGATTTTGGAAAATAACATTTTGACTGGAAACTCTGAGGTTAAAGGGAAAAAAATCACAAACACTGTATTTTGGGTGGTAAATTTATTCTTGTAAGCATATATATATTACCATTTCTGAAATTATTCTATATTTACTCATATATGTACTTAGGTTTACTAAGTTATAATGTATTTTGATAATGAGAGCCAAATGTACGCTAAAATGAACTATACTTGTAAGATTGGAGATTAAAGTATCACCATCAAATTATGTTTTTTAAAATATGTATTTATTAGAGATACAGAAATGAACATAGATGTTTGTATACACAGTTGAGTGTACACATAATGATATACTATCTCTGCCCTTGGCAGGCCCTAGGAAGAGCTAGAAAAGATGAAGAAAAAAAGATAAGGATCATTTTTAAAGGACTCCAAGGCGAACAAGAAATACCTCCTAATGACCAAGACTGGAAAAAATTTAAACAGCACAATAAATAATGCAGTATTGGATTTTACCCCAAAGAAAATCAATGTGAATAAAATTAATATTTGTGCATCCAGTAATAAATAAATAATTAGATAAATAATGGCAATTTGGAAAATGAATATTTCTCACATAAGAATGAGAGTTAATAAAGGTTCAACAAATGAGAGAAATATAAAATAATTATGAGAATATCATTGTGGCTATAGGACCTACTGAAAAATGCTTAAATTAGTGAATGAAAGTTTAAGAAGAGGATATTTTCACAGTTTTAAAATAGCATCCCTAGAATATTTAATAAATTCAAATGGCTAATCTTTCAACAGAGAAACCTGCCAGACAGTGCTTTTCCAAGTTATCAAAGTTATTATCACCATTTATAAGATATATCAACATCATATACTTCTTTATATAATCCACAGAAAAGGCACATACCACCCACTTAGTATTCTGCAACAAAATGCAAAACCTCAATGTAACCATGAGAAAATATTAAACCAACAAAATTATGCAGTACTATAAAATTCCCAGCCAGTATTCTTCAAATACGTCAAGTTCATGAAAGACAAGGAAATACAGTAAATTTCACAGATTGGAGAAATCAAAAGAACAAGATATCAAAATGCAATATGGGCTTCTGATTTTATTCTCATAAAAGGACATTAATAGAAAAATTGAAGAAATCCAAATAAAATCTCTACTTATAAAAATATTATTTGTATTTTGTTAATTTCTTAGTTTTGATCATTTTAATTTAGTTATAAAAGAGTCTGCATTTAGGAAAACTGAGTGAAATGTACTCAGCAACTCTATGTACTATTTTTTTTTAACTCTTATCTAAAATTATTGCAAAAAATTATTGCGAAATGAAGTTTGAAGAAACCTGTCACCTAATCTTAAAGACAAGAAACAGTCCCAGTAACCATGAGTGGCCTCATAATATGGAACATTCAAGGGCTACTTCTTTCTCAAAGATGCATCCATTAACTTTTTGTTTATGAAAGATAATTTGATCTACAGAGATGATATTTATTTGGTTTCTTACAAACTCACAGTTTTTAAAAGGATTTTCGATTTTGAAAGTTATTTCTCAATAATCCTCCAACCTACATAAATTAAGAATGATTTCAGCAAGTGTGCCCCTGAAGAATGCTTCCATTTTAGAACAAACACTAAGTACATCTCATGAACCCATCATTCCAAATCTATTTTTAAAGCCTAGCACAGCCAGGATTCCAAGTACTATTTTCCCCTTCTTTGTATATAATTACTTACAATATGTAACACCATAAAGAAGTCAAATTTAGAAGAAATATTTAAATTTTCAAATACGTATACTCTTATTTTAATTTTGTACATATCTCTTAGTTTCCCAGCTGCTATGACAAATACCATGCAATCAGTTAGCTTAAACAATGAGAATCTCTTGTTAGACCTCAAAGCAGGCCCTTTATGGGTAACCAGTGATGGCAAGAAGAAAACTTCAACATGAGTTAGGTAAAACTCATATTTATTATGTCTGTAGAGACAAGGAGCCAGTGTCAGCCTAAAAGAACTCAGATGTGACTCCCTGTGCTGCAGTTTCACTCTTGCTTAAATGACTAAGTTTCTATTTAGCATCTGCTTTGATAATGCATTAGCTTTTGTGCATATTGATGAACACACATAGCTGGTTATATAAGTGTATGATTAGTATGTTCAGGAAATCATGGTTGCACATATATTGCATGATAGAAAAAGGGGCAGGTAAGTCAAAACCTGGGTGGGGATTTTACTATGTTAATTAAGCAAGTTTAAGTGAGGACAGCCAGGGGTTTCTTCTGTGCAGGTCCGGCCAACTGGTTGAAGCTGGTTTTCTTACTTCATTGCTCCAGCAGGATATTCTTGACCACAAGAAATGGGATCTGGCACCAAGAGAAGGTTGTATCTCATTACCATCTAATTTACATCTGATTCTTTCCTTTGTATCCTAGCAACAGTGAAAGAAAGAACAAACAAAAATAAGGCAGTTAGAACTTACATCCATCAAATGTGTAACCCCAAAATCTGTAACGTTCTTGTGCTGGCTGCCAGTGATCCTTGGTGTTCCAGTTTGTATTCTTGCCTCACGTCATGTGGTGATATCCTCTCTCATCTCTTTCTGTTCTACAGACTGCTGGCTTCTTGCTTCAGGCTCCTCCTTGTTTCTTTCTCCCTCACAGCCCCCAGTAATAGGATTATGATCCATTCTGATTCCGTTAGTCACACTTTAACTAAAAATAACACCGTCAAAGCTCCTATTTATAATGGGCTCAAACCCAAAGGAATTGGACTAAGATTAAGAACATGTTTATTTTTTGTTTGTTTTTTTTTCTCATTTACCATACCATATATCTATTATCATAGTTTCTTGAACTTTCCTTGTCCACTGTTTTTTGAAAAAGAAACTTCTTTAAATTCTGAGTATTTCACTAAGATTCTTTGTGGATTTCTAAATCAATTTTATCTCCCCCATAATATATAAATAGATAGAAACTCCTATTACAATATTTGGATATTTCCTCTTTCCACACAGAGAACTAACATAACTTTACATCATTCCCAGTAGAGATGTGTGAAGAACACATCAATGCTAAGGAGAAATAGTTTAAAGACACCATATCTGTTTTGGGAATGTGGAGTGAGTTGCTATATGGTGCATTGTGGGGACATAGGCTCAGGCACAACAGATACTTTCAGCATATGGCCACTTTATTACTTAGACACAGCACAAAGATCCAAAAGAGCAGGTGAAAAGATCCCTTTATGGCCATTCCTGGGGTAGGACAACTGCTTGTCAAGGATGGTGGATGAAGCTGGAGATAAGAGACATCTGTGCTGCCTGAGAGATAGGTTTGTATATCCCAGGGAGAGGATGCCTTGCCACTGAGAGAACAGCATATTTCAAGTAACATTCATGCAGAGTTCCTGCCCTAATATGCAGCTTGTTCCAGGTTTGGGGTTCCAGGTTTTGGGTTCAAGGTATGATCAGGCTATTCCATTAGATCTAATATCTGTCCTGTGGAAGCAAAACACATTGAAACTTTGATAAAAAAAAGGAGGAGGTAAGGAAGGCCTGGGAGATGGCAGCTGTATGTGACTTGTATGTGACTTCCTCAGCAAGGGAAAAGCCCTTACTATGTGTTGAAGGTTTTTCATTGTTTACTATACTCCCTATTACTATAGAAGATATATATTTATATATTGTAACAGGGAGCAGAAAGGAGTTTAAAAATATGTATGGATAAATGTCTCCCCTTATTTTTTTCAGTTGTATTCTGCTTCTTCTTTATAGTTTTAAATACATCTATTTTATTTTTCTTTTATTTCTCAGTATGTAAAGTGAAGGTCAATATTAAATATCCAATTTTTTAAAAACTTTTTGGTGGGACTGGTACCCATTGGTTTTCAGGTATATCAAAAAACTACCTAATAAATAACATCGCTTCAGTCCTTGGGGGTAGTGGGGTATATGGACCCAGAAGAGAATTGCAAAGAATAAATATAAGCTAAAATACTAATGTATGGGTCTTATCATTAGCAAACAGATATGGCATTCCATAGGTTTAAGACAGATTTTAATCTCTGATGGGTCCATTATTAAAATATGTATTAAAAGATTTAATTAGTTCTTATATGTAATTAATTTAACCAATCTTAATTTAAAAGATGTAGCGATTTCTCTTTTGTAAATATGCATGCTCCTATAACCCATTATTGAAAATATTGATATAAAAATAGTTTCTGTTAAGAATTTTGAAAACACAGAAAATGTTATGCTCACTTGAGATATATATTATTGTTTAAATATATTAGTATTATTTGTTCCATACCTTCAAAGAATATTTGGCCCTTTTTAAACTCCCCAAGACTATTTTGCCTCTTGAAATGGAACTCTGTATATCCACAAAAAAAAGCCCACACCTCCTCTCTTTTGGAGAGCAAAAATGTAGGAAAAATTTTAGGGCAGAAATGAGTTGCATTGAGTTGACTAAAGTTTTATTCATCCTATATATCTCAATATATTTTCTTTTGAAAAGTTTATACTCTAAAGCCTCTCCCCACTTATATTTATTTAGTAACACATCCCCTAAATGTACAATTTTAAATAATGTTTTTGGACAATAAAGACTATCATACAAATACTATTATTGTTACCAAGCAATGGGCTCACTGCCTGATGCACCAGAAGCCAATACCATGACACCAGAATTTTGAGAAAAGAAAGTGAGGTCAACTGGCAAGGATTCAGGAGGCAAGCTCAAATCTCTCTCCTTGATCTAAAAACTAAGGGAGATTTATAGGATGGAAACAGGGAGGTGGAGACAGTGATTGGGATTCAGGTTAGCATATTCTGATTGGGTGTTTATAGAACTGTTCACATATGGTAAAATATGCCATGGCCCTGATTTTTCTTGTTGAAGGACCCCTAGCATTTTATCTACTTCCAATTTTTGTTCCTGTTGTCTCAAAGATCACCTAAAAGACAAGAGTCTGTTTTCTGCTTATGCTCAGGTTATATGACCTGCAGTTAAACAAGTTCAGAAGACAAGGTTATAGGAACAGAGGACAGCCCCACAAAAATGGATTTGACTTGCCCATGGTTTTAGTCCATTCTTGAGTGTGATGGTTAGGTAAGTGTGTCAGCTCAGCCAAGTAATGGTGCCCAATTGTTTGGTCAAGCAAGAGCTGGGATAATTGTAATACAAGGACATTCCATGGGATTAATCATCAGTGTGTTGATTGCATGTATGGATGATTACATCTACAATCAAGTGAGGAGATTGCAGTCAGCAGGGAGTGATGTTTAATTCAATCAGTTGAAGGCCTTAAAAGGAAAAGTAAGAATTTCCGTCTTTACTTTAGACAGACAGCATCTCCTGGAGAACTTATCTAGGACTTTCATCAGAGTCCCTGGCTTGCAGCCTGCCCTACAGAATTTGGATTTGTGCATCTCCATGGTTGCATGAGACCATTATATGACACCTCACACTGTTGACAGATATCTCCTGTCAGTTCTGTCTGGCTGAGACCTGCATAAGCATAACCTCCAAAATGAATGCTTTTTAACATTTCCTCCCTTTGATGAAGATCTTTTTCTGAAAGCATTGATGTAAACATTTGGTATTAACCCCTGTTGTCAGGGAGGTTCCTCCTTAGGAGTTATGTTTCATATGCAGGTGGAGGTAGTGAATTTATTTACAATGTTTGGCTTAAGTGAAAGGCTACATTGAGTAACAAGGAGGTTATCAGGGGGTGACTCTTAGGCATTAATTATAATTAACCATTAGATAAGTAAATTTCATAATTGCAAGTTTCAAGATAAAGGGCTTGGATCATTAGTATATTTTCTTTTATGAGGCAGAGCTCCACCTTCCAAGATCACTGGGGTGACGGCCTGACTCTTCCCAATCTCTAAGGCACAGTCTCAACCCCCTCAGCACAGTGGGGTGGTGGTCAAATCCTCTCCAGTCCCCTGGGATTGTGCTCTGCCTTCTCTGAAGCTTCGGGTGATAACACTCTCTCTGAACAATGAAGAAGAAGGCCCACCTTTTTCAAGTACTGGGAAATAATCACCCTTTCTGCACACATGGGTGGTTTCCCTCTCTTGGTTCAAGAAGAGGTTTTTAGTCCAGACCTCAGTTTCCACAGTTCTGCCTTTGAAGTCACTTTTTTTCAATCTTTCCCTTTTCTGTCCCTTTTAGTTCAGGTTGGCAATGGTTCCATTCATTTAGATTTCACAAAAACATTATTGGTTTCACATGTAGGGAACATGAGTCCTAGCCATCAGACAGTAAGAAATTCTCTATCCAGCAAAGCTGGCATTCAAAAATGAAGGCAAGTTCAAAATATTCACAGAAAAAAACAGAAATTAAGTGAGTATGCCAATAAGAAACCTGCCCTTCATGAAATACTAAAGGAAGCACTTCAGGTCAAAAGAGAAAAACAGGAGAGAGAGAGTTGGAGGAGAATTTAAGAATAACTAAAAAAATAAAAAGAGAAATAAAAACAAAATATGGCTTACATGAACCCCAAGAAAATATGGCTAATGTAAGTAATTCCTTGAGTGTAATAAAATTGAAAGTTAATGGATTAAACTCACCAGTCAAGAGACACAGAGTGGCAGAATGGATAAGGAAATATGACCCATTTATATGCTGTCTACAAGAAACCCATCTTAGACCCAGGAACTCAAGGAGGCTGAAAAACAATCTTACAAGCAAACAATAACCAAAAAAGGGCAAGGGTAGCTATACTAATATTAGATAATATAGACTTTAAATGTAAAACTATTGTAAGAGACCCTGTATGATATTATGCATGTTTGCTTTGTAAATTCACAACTTTTACTATACACTTACTGTTTTTGTATGTTCATGTATAAATGATATAAAACAAATAATAGTATGGGTTGGGGGAAAAATACACCAAATGTAATATACTTTGGTTAGTAGTAATATTTTGAGGATGCTCTTTCATCATTAGTTAAAAATTTTCCACCACAATGCAAGGCATTGATGATAGGGGATGTATGAGAATACTGTATGATGTTATGTGTATTTGTTTTGTAAGTTCACAACTTTTATTATACATTTATTGTTTATGTATGTTTGAGTGATATATTTCAATAAATTTAAAAAAATAAAATTAAAGGGATTAGGAATAGTTATATATCTCTAGAGGAAAATAGTTAAAATAAGTTTGGATAATATTAATGAATCAAATTTAAAAAAAAACATAGCATAAAATCTAAATTCAACAATTAAAGCAGAGAGATCAAATATAAATAAAACCTAATGCTTTGGAAAGACTGAGACAATAAAAGTATGTCAATATTGATTGAGAAAGAGGAAAAGTATGAAGGAATGATACTTCAAAAATGTAGACAAAACACTTAGGAAGAATAAAAATATCAGAATATGACTTGAAAAAACTTTTACTAGTATATTTGAAAATTCAAATTGAACAGATTTTCTAGAAAAGTATAGCTGTTCTGAAAGAACACAGACTAAAGAGAAGAAATGAAACTAATTATGCAGCTATAAATCTAAACACAAAATATTTTCATATCTTGATTAATTTCAGGACAATTTTGCTAAAAACTTCAAAGAACAACATAGCAACATCAAATTCTTTGTCTTTAAAAAATTTTTATACTTAGAAATATTTGCCAACTCACTTTACGACTATATTATAATTTTTACATCATACAAAATGATCAAATGATATAATGAAAATCAGCAACAAATAAACATTCTTAAACATAATTATTAGCAGGTAAATATTATCTTAACAATGTACTGATGGCATATGATTAAGAAATCTAAAATGCCCTTCTCCACATTAAAAAATTTAAGGAGAATATGAGTGACAGAATGCTAAGACGTAAAAATAACAGCATGTGATGAAATGCAACAACAATTTATGGTAAACACAATAGCAGATATGTAATAGGAGGGAGCATTTATAAAGGATAATGCTATTAATAATAATGACTGAAATAATAGTAAGTTTTTATTGCTTTGATCTGTTCAAGTTGTTCTCTAAGTTCTTCACATTTTATTAGATGCTTTATTCCTCAAAACAACCATATGATACTATTACAAATTAGAGGCAATAGCTAAAATTTGTATGTAGCATCATAAGTAGTTTCTTAAATCTAACATTCAACACTTATATTCAATTTCATTTGCTTTGAATAAATAAGTGAATAATAAGAGATGAAGGAAAACATGCACAGAAATGTTTATTTTGTTTATACCAACAGTACAATCTGCTTTATGCTGTTTATAACAATTAAAATCAATAGTTGCAAACATTTCTTAAATTCTAAGCAGATGGAAAAGTGTTTTGCCTGACTTATTTAATGCATGCATTAATCAAATGAAGCACTGATTTATCCCTATATTGAAGAAAGAAAGTAAATACCAGGAAGATTTAAAAAATGATCAAGGTCAAACAACTAAGAAACGATAGATATTGGATTCTGTGGCGAAAGATATACTTTAAATCTGATCATCTTTAGTCACTATTTGGCATTGGTTTTACAAAATAATCCAAACGCCAAGCTGTAGGAAAGCTGAAAATAATTATTAAATGGAATACAATGTTATCATAAATAATTTAATGTTCATGTAATAGCATGAAATTGCATACAATGTAATGGAAACTATAAAAGCAGGGTGTATTAGTTTAAATAGCACTTAATTCCATTTTTTAAAAAAACAACTAACACTTGTACAAAATAGGAGGTGTGAAAATAACTTGTTAATAGAAGTTGTCTTTGTGTTTGGTTTGGTCTTATGATATGTACTTTATCAGTGCTTTTTTTCCACCTGTTTATATTAGTAAACATATAAATAGGCTGATTCCCCTAGGCAATGTAGATAAAAATGTTTAATTAGCAACATACTCAGTCATTCCCCCAAAGATTTATGTCAGTACTCTCTAAATATATATATCAGCTCAGCTCTGGGATATGGAAAAATCAAGTCTGCATTTTTTGTAGTATTAGTAAGAACATATTTCTTCCTGGTAAGATTGATTTGACTTTGGGGTAAATAAGATTTTAAAGTATCGTTCTTTCAGAGATAGCATACATTTGTTCATGTATGTAAAATGAAATTTCTGGATTTGAAATATGATGCTTTTGAAGTTTATTGATTTTTTTGTGGAAGAATCACACTATCAGTGGCAATGGATGAAGGACAGTGGATGCAGAAAACCAAGCATCATTTGAAATCTCCAAACCAAGGACATTTTTTATAAGTTGGTATGTAAATAAGAACTTGGAGTACAAATAAATTTAGGTCAAAGAGGGATACATAATTATAAAAGTAAAGTAATCATCAAGGCTTTCTTAAGAAGCACACCAAGGGGGAATGGTAATTAAAACTTTCCAAATTTTTTTATTTGCTTTTAAGATAAAAGTATGTATATCATTCACCCTGTTAATGGATCTGTTTGGTTTTTTTTTTAAATCAGAAACAGAGGGAAAATGAAAAGAATGGATAGTTAAACAATTTGTCTATATGACTTTTGATTTTAGCCATAATTTTTAAAATCATAAAGAGCAATGATTACAGCACTGTGGTGAAAAAATCATGAATACAAATGTTTATGTTTGCCTAATAGTGAAGCAGAGTCATAAGTGAAACACTCAACATTTTCTCTTAAAGAGTGCATGGATAAATATTTTACTATTAATTTAGTTCCTAAAATATTTACACAGTTTTATCTGCTGCTTTGAGGTGAACATGTATAATTTTTGAGCTAGTGCAACTGCCTAATTCACGAGAGACTAATGTTAATCGTGAATCCACCCACATGTGGTCATAATTTTCCACAAGCTGGAAAGTTGTGAAGTGAAATACTGAAGAGTAATTGCACAAAATCAGGGAGGTCACTTGAATATGATTTTCCAATAAAGAATTAATGGATTAACTGCTTTGAGTACCAGTTAAAGCTAGAATATGTAATAGCTCTAAAAAGTAATTTTCAGTTTTAGAATAAGTAGCAATAGCTGAATAAGATGGAAATATATGTGTGCATTAAGATTTTTGTTTACCACAGAGGATATATTGTATGGTTTTAAATGGGGTTTTAAAAAGCATAAAACAAATTGTTTATAACCTATAAATGTCTTTAAATTGATATCACCCTTAAACATATTGTACAACTGTATCTGAATTAAGTATAGGTGCTTTTTTTAATTCTGAGTAAGTAGTATGATAAAAGCAACCACAGAATATTGACGAAAAGGAGTAAAAACACCCACAATTTTCTGAATCAACAATGGTTTTGAACCAGCCAATGCAAACATTGTGAGGCAATAGTTCAGAATATTTGAAAATGAAACTTCTGAAAAATATGGAATCCTTAGATATCCAAGAAGAATCCATCCAAATCTGTCTGATAACTGCAGAGAATTATAATTTCAGGGAAATAGGAAATGGATATGTGGATTGAAAACAAATAGGAAAGATGTGTAATGGCTTACATATATTGCACTGTATAGTCTATGAATATTATTTTTAAAGCAATTTTGTACTTGCTCTTTTGATCTTACAAACACATTTTCAAAATAATCTGTTAAAAACTTCTCATTTGTGGTGACTTATCTTTTTTTTTTATTTCTAGATCTCACAAAGTGTGGATACAGCCATGATAAACAATACAAAGCCAACATATTATATTCTGCTGGGCTTGACAGATGATGCAAACTGGCAAATTGTGCTATTCCTCTTTCTATTTATAACCTATATCTTTAGTATTTTAGGCAACCTGACTATAATCACCCTCACTCTCCTTGATTCCCACCTTAAAACATCCATGTATTTTTTCCTGAGGAACTTTTCCCTTTCAGAAATTGCAATGACATCAACTTGTATTCCTAAATTCCTTTTCAGTCTAGCTACAAAGGACAACACAATTGCCTATAATGCTTGTGCCACCCAATTATTTCTGTTCATTTTCTTCGGAGCAGCAGAGTTCTTCTTATTGGCGGCCATGTCCTATGACCGCTATGTGGTCATCTGCAAACCCCTGCATTACACAACCATCATGAGCA
>JAKSZT010054409.1:257477-271198 GCA_026826555.1 Tolypeutes matacus
TTTCCCTTTCAATCACTGTCAGACCCATATAATAGTTCTGCTAGTTAAAAACAACTTTGATGTGCTTTTACCATTTCTATTCATTTCCAAAATTTACAAATATTTTACCAATTCTGCACAGATTTATTCTCACTTTCCCATTGTCTACCCTAATTCTATTTTTTGATGGCCTATATTCTAATTACTAACTCCATGAGTTTACATAATATATATTTTTTTACAATACCACAATCATAGAATATTTGTCCTTTCATGTCTGGCTTTCTTCATTCAAATTAATGTCCACCAGGTCCATCCATATTGTCAAATGCTTCACAACTTCATTTTTTTTACAGCTGCATAATATACCATCATGCATATACACCACACTTGTTTATCCATTCACTGGTTAATGAACACCTGGGCTATTTCCATCTTTGGCAATTGTGGATAATGCCGCTATGAACATCGGTGTTCAGATGTCTGCTCCTGTCACTGCTTTCAGTTCTTATGAGTATATCCCTAGTAATAGCATGGCTGGGTTACATGGCAAGTCAATATTCAACTTCTTTAGGAACTGCCAAACAGCCGTCTAAAATGGCTGTACCATTCTACATTCCCATCAACAATGAATAAGCATTCCTATCTTTCCACATTGCCTCCAATACTTACAGTTTTCTGACTTTTTAATAAAGACCATTCTAATAGGTGTGAAGTAATATCTCATTGTAGTATTGATTTGCATTTCCCTAATTGCTAGTGATGTTGAACATCTTTTCATGTGTTTTTTTGTTTGTTAGTTTGTGGGTTTTTTTTTTTTTTTTGCCATTTGTATTTCTTATTTGGACAATAGTCTATTCAAATCTTTTGCCCATTTTTAAATGGGTAGTTTGTCTTTCTGTCATTGAGTTGAAGTATCTCCTAATATACCATGGATATTAAATTTTATCAGATACGTGATTTCCAAATATATTCTCCCATTGAGTCGGCTGCTTTTTCGCCCTTTTGTCAAAGTCCTTTTGGGGGCAAAAGTGTTTAATATTGAGATGGTCCCATTTTTATTTCTTTTGTTGCTTGTGCTTTGGGAGTAAGGTTTAAGAAACTACTACTAACCACAAGATCTTGAAAATATTTTCCTACAGTTTCTTCTAGGAGTTTTATGGTTCTCACTTTTATATTTAGTTCCTTGATCCATTTTGAGTTAATTTTTGTATAGGGTGTGAGATAAGGGTCCTCTTTCTTTCTTTTGGTTATGGAGATCCAGTTCTCCCAGTACCAATTGTTGAATAGACTGTTCTGGCCCAGCTGGGAGGACCTGACAGCCTTGTCAAAAATCACTTGACCTTAGATATGAGGTTCTATTTCTGAGTTCTTGATTTGGTTCCATTGGTCAATCTGCCTTTCTTAAAGCCAGTCCCATGCTATTTTTACCACTGTAGCTGAGTAATATGCTATAAAGTCAGGAAGTGAGAGTCCTCCAACTTCATTCTTTTTTAAGACATTTTTGGCTATTAAAGGGGTCCTCTACCCTTCTAAATAAATGTGATAATTGGCTTTTCCATTTCTGAAAAAAAGGCTGTTGGGATTTTTATTGGGGATGCATTGAATTTGTAAATCAGTTTAGGTAGAATGGACATCTTAACAGTATTTAGTCTTCCAATCTATGAACACAGAATGTCCTTCCATTTATTTAAGTCTTCTTTGGTTAATTTTAGAAATGTTATGGAGTTTTCTGAATATAGATCCTTTTGTTCTTGGTTCTATTTATTCATAAATATTTTATTGTTTTAGCTGCTATTTTAAAAGGAAATTTTTTCTGATTTCCTCCTCAGATTGCTTGTCAGAAGTGTATAGAAACACTATGGATTTTGTTCAAATTTATTGAAGTATATCACTCACACATGAACATACATAAACAATAAGTTTATAGTAATCGTTGTGAACTTACAAAGCAAACAAACACAACATTATACAGGGCTATCATACCTCACCCTACCATGAATACCTTGCATGGTTGTTAAATATTTTTAACTAATGATTAAAAAGCAACCTCAAAATATTACTACTAACCAAAGTATTTTCCACCAATCCACCCTATTATTATAATTTTTATATCATTTATACATGAACATACATAAACAATAAGTGTATAGTAAAAGTTGTGAACTTACAAAGCAAACATTCATAATGTCATACAGTGGTACCATACATACATCAACCCTCCACCAACACCTTGCATTGTTATGAGACATTTGTTACAAATTATGAAAGAATATTGTCAAAATCTTACTACTAATTATAGTCGTTATCTCACATTTGGTGTGTCTTTCCCCCAACCGAGCCTATAATTATTTTCTAAATATATTTTTATGGCAGAAGTTGTAACTTACAAAACGATCATGCACATGTACAGAATTCCCAAACAACACCCCTCTATCAACACATCACACCATGGTGGAACATTTGTTACAGATTATGAGATAATATCATCCGAAGTGACACATTTTCCATACTCTCCCATTATCAACACAGTACATCTTTGGCACAGATGCAAGAATATTACCTTATTACTGTTAACCACACTCCATAGGTCACTCCAGTTGTATTTTTCCCATGCTTCAACACATTCCCACCACCCTGCAATATTGATGTACATCGACTCTAGCTCACAAAGGACACTCTTGTATCTGTACCATCAACCACTCTTTCATCCACCTATGGGTTTACTGTGCTATTCAGTCCCTAAATTATTCTCTAGCTTTCTGTCAATTGGCATTTACATCCCTAGAATACCATTTTCAGCCACATCCCCATTTATAAATCAGGTTTTACTCACTATAATATATTAGCATCAAGTCTGTACATTTCCACACTTTTACATGAAAGCTAATTAAAACTTCTACATTCATTAAACATCACTAGTCCATCTCTTATCTCCTCTTATCTCCTTTAATAATCCACCACCTACCACCAGGTCTTGAAGATATTTTCCTTCATTTTCTTCTAGAAGATTTATGGTTCTTGCTTTTATATTTAGTTTTTTTATTCATTTTGAGCTAATTTTTGTATAGGGTGTGAGACAGGGGTTCTTTTTCCTTCTATTGCTATGGATATCCAATTTTCTCAGCATCATTTTTTGAATGGACTGTTCTGCCTGAGCTGGGTGGGTTTGACAGGCTAGTCAAAAAGCACTTGTCCATAGATGTGAGGGTCTGTTTTTGAATGATCAATTCGGTTCCATTGGTCTATGTGTCTGTGTTTATGCCACTTGCCATGCACTTTTTATCACTGTAGCTAGGTAATATGACTTAAAGTTTGGAAATGAGAGACCTCCAACTTCACTTTTCCTTTTTACTATGTTTCTGGCTATTCAGAACCACTTACCCTTCCAAATAAATTTGATAATCATGTTTTCCATTTATTTAAACAATGCTGGTGGAATTTTTATCAGGATTGCACTGAATCTGTATATCAATTTGAGTAGAATTGACATCTTAATGATATTTAGTCTTTCAATCCATGAGCATGAAATCTTCTTCCAATTATTTAGGTCTTTTTTTAAATTTCTTTTAACAATGAGTTGTAGTTTTCTGAATATAAGTGCTTTACATCGTTGGTTAAGTTTATTCTTGAATATTTGAGTTTTATCTGTATATTTTATTTTCACCACTCTTTTTGACACTTTTAGTTACTTTTATTGATATAATTTTCATTTCTAGACTCTCTTTTATGCCTTTCTCTCCTGTCTTTTCTTTTCAGGCTTTAACACACCCTTTAGTATTTCCTGCAAAGCAGGTCTCTTGGTTATAAACTCTCTCAGTTTCTGTTTATATGTGAATATTCTGAACTCGCCCAGATTTTTGAAAGACATTCTTGCCAAATATAAGATTCTTGGCTGGAAGTTTTTCTCTTGCAGTATCTTAAATATATCATAACACTGTCTTCTTGCCTCCATGGTTTCTGGTGAGAAATCAGCACTTAATCTTATTGAGAATCTCTTATATGTTATACATTGCTTTTCTCTTGTTGCTCTCACAATTCTTTCTTTGTCTTTGGCATTTGACATTCTGATTAGTATGTGTCTCGAAGTTGGTCTATTCAGATATTTTCAGATGGAAGTACGTTGTGCTTCTTGGACATGGATATCTATGTCCTTCAATAGGGTGGGGAAATTTTCTACCATTATTTCTTCAAATATTCCTTCTGCCCCTTTTCCCTTCTCTTCTCCTTCTAGGACACCTATGATGTATATTTGCACATTTCTTGCTGTCCTTTAGTTCCTGAGACCTCATTCAAGTTTTTCCAAACTTTTCTTCATCTGTTCTTTTGTGTGTTCACTTTCAGAGGCCATTTCTTCAAGCCCATCAATCCTTTCTTCTCCTTCTCAGATCTGCTATTATATGATTCCAGTGTATTTTTAATTTCATTTATTGCACCTTTCATTCCCATAAGAACTACTATTTTTCTATGAATGCTTTCAAATTCTTCTTTGTGCTCATCTATTGTCTTCTTAATATCCTTAATTTCTTTATCCATCTCATTGAATTTATTAAGGTTTGTTTGACCATCTATGATTAGTTGACTCAACTCCTTTATGCCATCTGGAGGTTTACCTTGCTCCTTTAACTGGGCCATATCTTCCTGTTTCTTGGTGTGAATTGTAATTTTTTTTTTTTTTTTTTTTTTTTTTTTTTTTTTTGGTGTCTTGGCATCTGGATTACTAGAGAATTTATTCTGGGTGCAGTTTTTCTCTGTAGTTTAGTTTTCTGCCCTTTCTCCCTTGCTGGTTGTGTAGCAGAAGCCAAGGATATAGTTGATGTTATAAGCTGTGGAGGGTCAAGCTACCCTCATTGCCCCAAGGACCAATGAAGCTTCTCTCAACTTTCTACTTTTCCAGGGGTAAGGACAGAACCACAGCTGTATGAAATAATCCAACTCATGCAGGCCTAGACTGTAGTTGCCCAGACAGAAAACTGATGAAGCTTCACATCCCTTTCCCCCCTGCCTGGGGCAAGGATGGAACTGCAGGTGTTGGCAGCAAACTATGCAATGCAGGTCCAAGATAACCACAGTTGGCCCAGTAGACTTCTGATTATTCAGTGTGTGACAGCTAAATGTACCTGCAGTTACCTGGATTGATAGGCTGGTGCAGAACCTGTAAGCTTTCTCCCTGCTAGACGTAGGGCTGAAGCCTAGGCTAGGGCTGCAGGCCAATCTGAGTAAAAGAAACCAGTCTCTAACATCAGTGTGATTTTCAGTCAGCCCAGCTTCCCCTCAAAATGGAATCAAAATGGCACCTCCCGGCCTCCTTCTGACTTGGAAAGGCTCAAACTTTAGCTGTTCTTAGGGTTATATTTTAGCCAGCAGAATTTACTAATCAGTAGCTGAAATCAGTGGCCAACCATCTCTTCCTCCACTGTTTTTGGGAAGTGAAGCTTCCAATTCCTGCCACAGAATAGCTCTTTGGGTGGCTTGCGCTGCCAAAGTAGGATGATCACCGGCCTCTGAAGCGTGGTCTGTAATATCCCGGAGAGGCTGGAGCAGCTCCCGCTAGCTTCCTCTCTGCCCGAGGTGGTCCTGGGGCTTAGGCTAGAGCAGCAATCTGGTCTAGATGGAAAAGAACTGGTCCCTACCAGCATTGTAATTTTCAGTCAGCCCTGTTTCCCCTCATGTCAGGCGCGGAGTTAAGATGTCGGCCACCAGCTTCTTTCTGACTTTGACAGGTTCAAACTTTAGCTGTTCTTAGGTGCCCAGTTGTCTCTTCTTCACCCATTTTGGGAAGTGGAACTTTCAATCCCAGCCACAGAACAGCTCCAGAGGCGGATTGTGCCTCCAGTGGAGGATGGGCACCAGCCTCCCTGGCATGGAGAACTCTACTCACAAATCTTCTCTGCAGATGGGCAGTCTCCTCTTTCCATTCTTTCAAGGATATTGCAGGATGCACTTCTGGTATCCTGGAACCCCCAAACAAGTGCTCTGGATAGCTCTGCATGGTTACTCACTGCCGCGCAGCAAAAGCTGATTCTAGGAGCTCTTTACTCTGCTGCCATCTTGCTGGTTGTCTTGAAACACTATTGATTTTTGCATATTATTCTTGTATCCTGCCACATTGCTGAACTCATCTATTAGTTCTAATAGCATGGTTGTGGATCTTTCAGGATAATGGAGATATAGTGTCATATCATCAGTGAACAGTGAAAGTTATACTACTTTCTTTCTTATTTAATTGCCATTTATTTCTTTATTTAGCCTAATTGCTCTAGCTAGAACTTCTAGCACAATATTGAATAACAGTGGTGACAATGGACTTCCTTGTCTTGTTTTTGATTTCAGCAGGACAGCTTTCACTCTTTCACCACTGAGTACAATGCTAACTGTAAGGTTTTCATATATGCATTTTACCAATTTGAGAAAGCTTCCTTCTTTTCCTATCTTTCAGTGTGTTTTTATCAAGAAACAATGCTGTATTTTGTCAAATGCTTTTTCTGCATCAATCAAGAGGATCATGTGATTTTTTCATCCTGAATTTATCAATGTGGTTTACTACACTAATTGATTTTCTTGTGTTGAATCACCCTTGCATACCTGAGATAAAACTTACTTGATCATGGTGTACAATTCTTTTAATGTGCTTTTGGGTTCTGTTTGCAAGTATTTTCTTGAGGATTTTTGCATTTATATAAATTAATGATATTGATCTGTAATTTTCTTTTTCATGGTATCTTTATCTGGTTTTTGATATTAGGGTGATGTTGACTTTATAGAATGAGTTTGGTAGCATTCTTTCTTGTTCAGTTTTCAAAGAGCTTGAGCAAGATTGGTATTAAATCATCTTGGAATGATTGGTAGAATTCACCTGTAGAGCCATCTGTTCCTGGGATATTCATCTTTGGGAGGTTTTTGATAACAATTTCAATCTCTTCACTTGTTATTGGTTTGTTGAGGTGTAATATTTCTACTATGGTCACTGTAGGTTATTTATGTATTTCTAGGAATTGGTCCATCTCATCTACATTGTCTAGTTTTTTTGGAGTACTATTGTTCACAGTATCCTCTTATGATCTCTCTTATCTCTTGTGGGTTCAATGTTAATGTCTCTCTTCTCATTCCTGAATTTATTTATTTGCCTGTTCTCTTTTTTTTTCTTTGTCAGTATACCTAAGTGTTTGTCAGTTTTGATGATCTTCTAAAAGAACTAACATTTGGTCTTGTTGATTCTCTCTATTGTTTTTTGTTTGTTTGTTTGTTTGTTTTTCTTAATTTCATTTATTTCTACTTTGACCTTTACTATTTCTTTACTTTGGCTTGGCTTGGGATTAGTTTGTTGTTTTTTTCTTGTTCCTCTAAGTGTGAAGTAAGTTGTTCAGTTTAAGCTCCTTCTTTTTTAATGTAAGCACCTAGAACTATAAATTTCCCTCTCAGCACAGACTTTCTGGTATACCATAGGTTTTGGCATGTTGTGTTCTCATTTTCATTTGTGTCAATATATTTACTGAATTCTCTTGCAATTTCTTCTTTGACCCACTGGTTATTTAAAAGTGTGTTGTTTAATCTTCATATATTTATGAATTTTCCCTTTTTCCATCCATAGCTCCATTATCATAAAAGAAAGTTTTCTATTTAATTTTAATCTTTTAAAATTTACTGAAACCTGTGCTGTAAACCAACATATGGTCTATCCTGGAAAAGAAACAATGAGCAGTTGAAAAAAATGTATATCTTGCTCTTTTGGGGTATAATACTCTATAAATATCTGTTAAGTCTAGTTCATTTATCTTATTATGCAGAGTCTCTGTTTCTTTATTTATTCTCTGTCCAGATTTTCTGTCCAATTCTGAGATGGTGTATTGAAGTATGCAACTATAATTGTAGAGATAACCGTTTCTCCCTTCACTTTTGCCAGTGTGTGCCTCATCTAACTTGGGGCACCCAGGTTAGGTGCATAAACATTTTTGTTATAGTTATGTCTTCTTGGTGAACTACCCCTTTTATTAATAGATCATGACCTGCTTCATCCCTCATAACAATCTTGCTTTTAAAGTCTATTTTTTCTGATATTAGTATTGCTACTTTAGCTTTTTTTCATTATTCTTTATGTGGAATATCTTTTCCAACCTTTCACTTTCAACTTGGTTGTGTCCTAACATCCTAGGTGAATCTATTTTAGACAGCATATATCCTCAATCTTGAAGTACAGTTTTGCAGGATACCAAATTCTTGGCTGGCAGTTATTCTCTTTCTGTACCTTAAATACATCATACCACTTTCTGCTCACCTCCTTGGTTTCTGATGAGAGGTCAGCACTTAATCTTATTGAGGTTCCCTTTTATGTGATGCTCTTCTTTTCTCTTACTGATTTAAGAATCCTCTTTTTATCTCTGATATTTGTCATTCTGAATAGTAGGTGTCATGGAGTAGGTCTATTCAGATTTATTCTGTGTGGGTTGCATTGTCCTGCTTGGATATTGATATTTATGTCTTTCATAATGGTTGAGAAGTTTTCAGTAATTATTTCCTCAAATATTCTTTCTGCCCCCTTTCTATTCTCTTCTCCTTCTGAGACACTGGAAATGTATATATTTGTGCATTTTGCATTGTCATTCAATTCCCTGTGATCTTCTTTCATTTTTACCATTCTTCCTTGTTTCTGTTCTCCTATCTTTTCCAGTTCAGACATTCTGTCTTTGAAATCACTAATTCTGTTTTTGAGCAAATCAAGCTCCTGATATATGCCTTTAATGTATTTTTAATCTCAACCATTGTATCTATTTCTGCATTTCTTTTCAACAGGCCATCATTTCTTGTTAGATGGATTGTCTTGTAATTTTTGTTGCACAATGTATATTTCTATATTTAAAATGTTAATATGGGATTTGATCCCTAAACTGTCTTTATCTTGAGTTTGTAACCACTTCATGTTATGACAGATTTCCTTGCATGCCAAAAGCTAAAATAACCAAATAAATCAACTTAAAACTCCTTTCACAGGCTTTGCAATTGGCTCTTGATAGTCCAGTGCTCTTCTTCAGAGTTGAGTCCTCGTGTCAAGAAGATCAGCCTAATATACATGTGAAGTGCAGGACCCTGTCTTTTCTTTTTTTTTTTTTTTTTTTAATTTTTATTTTTATTTTTATTTTATTTATTTATTTTTTTTTTGGTGCATTTTCTTTTCTTTTTTTTTTTTTTATTATGGGTAAAAATCAAAATTCTCACAATACATACAAACATTTGCAAAGCACCTTTCTGTCTTTTCTGAACCTGTGTTTTATCCTGAGCTTGTTCTTGCTGGTGGAGTTAGAATTCATTATAAGAATACAAATATCCCCTCTACTCCTTATGAAATAGACTTTCTCCCTCTCCTGGGTACTCTAGTGTATTAGTTAAAGCAGGTAAGCCTTACTCCAGGCTGCTTTGACTTTCTGGTTTCTTACACAACTGTATCTGTCCATCCCTTGCTGCAGGAAAATTCTGGGAAGGTGAGCCTGAGAGGGGTTTCCTAGTTAGCATATATAATGCATGTCCATGTGCAGATGGGAAAGGCACTTGAGAGGCAGCAAGGCTTATAAAGAATGCAATGTTAAAAGATTTACTGATCAGTCACCAGTTCACAACCAGTCCCTGAGGCTTGACTTTTTATTTTATTTTATTTTTTCAAAGAAACTTTAAAGTCATGTATGCCACAATTCACTGTTTCCCATACTCTTACAATCTTACCACCACCTCTTCCACATGAAGCCCTGAGTGTGGAACAAGGGATTTATAACTGGTGGTACTGTGATATAAGGACAGAGGTACAAGATAAACAACAACAAGGCAAGAAAATTACTCCTAGTACTTATAGGAGTTCATGGGCTCTGGGGTTTGTCACTTAGCAGAGCAGCTCTTATTTGCAGTCTTTAGCCAATTACTCTAATTCATCAAAGATAAGGGAAAGATATTCCTGGGGAGACTGTTGTTGCTGGATGCTGGCACTAATCCACACACCTGACAGTCTGTTTATTTGTGGGTTATTGCCACAGTGGTGGCCCAGTCAAGGAGGTCATTTAATGAAACCCCAGGAATCAGGTGCCTAAGGTGTAAGCACAAATATTTAATATGTACCTGAAGGAGAAGGTCTTCTCTGGTGAGTGAAATAACAGTAGAACTTTCTCCCATAGGCCCTAGGACTTTTGCTGACAGTGGGTGGAATCCAGGCCTACAAAAACCTACATGCTGACCCTCCATAGGAACAGGCCATAATGCTAGTTGTGCTTCTTTAGGGTCTACCCACATCACTCTGGCAATTTTTGCCCTTTTGGTATGTCTTTTGTTCAGTTAACACTGTAGTACTGTTGGGCCTCATGAGAAGAGGATGGTTGGCCCCAGTGTCTGGCACTCTGGTACAGAGCTAGTCGGGAGGAAGTGTCCACTATCAGGCTAAGGAGACTGAGCCATCCTTGGCCAGTAGAGCCACAGCCATAGGGTTGCTTCTTCAGCACCTTTAGAGCTGGCTAGCTTTAGCTCTGAGTTCCACATGTCAGATAGATACTTAAAAATTCTGGGAAAAGATTAGGTTATATGCAAAGCCTAAAGCATCTTAAGATTTAGAAATAAGAATTAGAGATCAGATTTAACCAACAGAGGATGAGGAAATTCCTTCAATTGTTCAACACTTCCCAAACATTTCTCATATAACTTAGAATATATTAAATGAAACTAAGTATACTTTTCATGGTTCATGAAAGTATTTTACTCAGATTAAAATGAATAGCTTCTACACTTTTTGCTGTAAGACACATAACTAAGAAACCTCAGCAGTACAGGAAAATAAATATTATTTTCTCAATTATTTTACAAAAACTTAAGATTTCCCATGGAGTCAAGATTATCTTCCTGCTACCACCACCTTAATATGCTCACATGCCTATTGGAACATTAATATTTATACGCTAAGAGTATATTTACTTTCAACAATGAGGGTGATTCTTTAAAAACAAAACAAAGCAAAAGTTCAGGTGGTAAATGCAACATGGATCTCTGCAAGAAAAACTGTTTGAAATAGGCAGTTAATACTGGATTTAATATTATTTTATATTTTAACAGAGAAAAACAAAGTTTAGTTTTGCATCAATACACCATTCAGCAAACAAATCCTGGTTAGCATTAGAAGGGGCCGTTGACAGGTTTCTCCACCATGAACTTATTCTTTCTCATTAATTTTAATTCATAGATTTCTACTTAAAACTGTCTTCCCATTTACAATGAAATCTGTCAGTTTAGAAAAATGCGTTTAAAAACTTCTTATAACATATAACTTTCTATAACCTCTTATAACCATTCATACCTGTATAGTTACTTCAACTTAAGGCAAAATTCACCTTTACATAAGCTTATTAAACTACCATCAGCAACAATGAAATTTACTTTTACAAGCCTTTTCCTTCTCTCCATATCCATTTAAATCTCACATTACATCCCTCATTCTGTTCAAAACTAGTCATCTCACTTTAGGACAGATCACATCCCTTTTTAAACTTATTTTTATTAAACACACTTATAATTTTCATCATCTTAAACATCAAGTAAATATAATTTTTCCTTTGAATACATTACTTGATAAGATCGATTTAGGACTTTTGATTGACCTACATCAGTGGGATGTGATTCATGTTGAGTCTATAACCTCTTCCTGGGTCTGATAAAAATCAGAGACACAGAGATAGACAGGCAGATAGAGGAGAAAGAAGCTGAGGTTTTTTATCCTGCCATGTGAGAGAGGACTAGAGGATGGCTTAAGAATGAAGTCCCCAAGAGACTGGGCCCGTAGAGCAGCTCAAGCTATATGCCAGGTAGCGTACAGCTGAACTCAAGAAGAAAGTAGAGCAGTCAAGACTGATAGAGGAGGCTCAGAAAGAGACAAGTCATATGCCTGATTGTTAAGGTGAGCCCAGAGGGGAAGGCTGAGACCTCAGGAGAGATAGGCATCCATCTTGCTCAGCTACATGCCTGGACAGCAAGATAAACAATAGTTAACTTTGGTGAGAAAGTATGTCTAACATCGTCCCGGTTTGGACTTTTCATGGCCTTGGAACTGTAAGTATTTACCTCCATATAAATCCCTTTATAAAAGCCAACCCATTTCTAGTACTTTACATTGGCAACACTTTGGCAACCTAAAGCAGGGCATCGCAGGGCAAACTATCCAAACCAAGAATTATTCTGTAATATTCCCTCTGTCCCTATCATTCTTAATTTCCATGCCTAGTAACAGAGTTCTAAGCTAAATTTACATCTCCTGAACTTACTGCATCTTCAAGGAACCTAGAAAAACTTTATTCTTCTTCCAATAGTTTCTATATTCAGATTTCTATACGACCTGTTCATTCTGCTTGGTTTTCTAATTTGGGATTCCAGGAGTACTCATTTACACACTTATATGCACACTCACACACATATATGTGTTTAAATTTTTTTAGCAGTTTGAATAGATCTCTCTTAGGAATTTTCATTGTTATGTTACCTTCTGGAGGTATAAAAATATCATAGAACAAATAGACACAAATGAAGAGTTATACACAAATGGAAACATAAAATTCATTCATTTGACTCATAATTCTCACTCTTTTAGTGTAGTTGTACCATATACCCAACACCTGCCCCTCTTTCCCCTCTCCCCTATTAATAATATTTTACATGGGGATGGTATATTTATGTGTTACAATTGATGTACAAATATTGAAGCATTGCTACTAACCATGGTCAATGGGTTTCTTTATGATTTATATTTCAGAACATACACTTTTATAAATTTTGATGAAACTTAAAGTGGCCTGTATCCATTATTGTGAGATTATACCGAACAATTCTTATGCCCTAAAAAAAAAATCCCTATATTCTATCTATTCTATTCTTCCAATCCCCCTCCCCTTGAGACCTATGGTAACCACTAAGCTTCAATTTTTGAAGAATAAGATTTATAGTTACTTG
The DNA here is from genome assembly GCA_026826555.1 of Tolypeutes matacus. Lineage (NCBI taxonomy): Eukaryota > Metazoa > Chordata > Mammalia > Cingulata > Chlamyphoridae > Tolypeutes > Tolypeutes matacus. The sequence continues at coordinate 270,423 of JAKSZT010054409.1, forward strand.
CAATAATATTGAGGGCTTGACATGTTGGTGTGTTTTTTTAAATTAATCAATGCCTATGTCTCTTGATTTCTTTGAACCACAGCAGGAACCATCTCCTAGGGCCAAGCCCAAATTCTCATCTTTGACCAAATATCAAATATAGCAAATGATCTCAGTGAAAACACATATAATAATGATGTCACCTCTGAAAAGTTATTGTCTTTCTTTAATTTTAGTCATTCCTGTTGTCAATGCTGCTACAGTAATATGATATTTTAAATGTAAGATTTCCTCATGATTCACATTGACTTTTTTCCAAACTGCCTGGCCTGCTTCGTACAGCAACTTCAGGTCACCACCAGAAACAGAGCCAACAGTCTTGCATACATCTCTTCCTCATTTCCACAGTTGTGCTTGGCTTAAGAGATATATTTTCTTTAAAAATTCTCTTATTTCTTGTATAAGAACAAGCAACATAGTTGTTTTGTTTTTCTTATCAAACTGTAATAGACATGCCATCTGCTCTTTTGTTTTCAAAGCCCGTGAGAAGTATATATATATGAAAAATAGATATATTCTTGGTTTAGTATTTAACCTTTCCTTATTTTCTAAAATATATGTAATCTTTCCCAAAGAGTGTCTCTCATCTAGATAAATCGATCAATTACAAGTATACGTCTCTATAGCAAATCTCTTTACCTTCATTTTTTTAACCAATTTAAGTTGTTTTTCCAACATCCTTTACAAATTCCAATTATACTTTCCTTAAAAAAATAGATTAAAAAGAGACAATAGAA
>JAKSZT010054409.1:271298-281439 GCA_026826555.1 Tolypeutes matacus
TGAGGCCACAACTGCAGTTCAGTATTTACTTGCCTTCAAAGGGGCAAGTATTCTCCTGTGATCCATGGCTATTTCTACTTTTTAGTTGGAACCTGTAGTATACACCTGAAAAAAACTCCATCATGCTTAATAGAGTTGAACTTTGGTACTCTTCTTGGGTGACTGCTTTGTGCCATTCTTCCAGAATTCCAAAAATAGTTCCTAGTTCCAGGAAACAAAAAGTAAAGGTACTTTTAGAATTCATTAACATACTTGTAGAATTCACTAATTACTTTCCCCATAACCTTTGTGACTTAAGCAATCAAAGAGATAAATATTTTTATTTCACATTTGGACAAATTGAGACTTCAAAATTGACTTGCCCACGATTTCATGGTTTGCAAAACAAATTTGAATCCTCAAATTTAAAAAGCCATGAATCCAAATATTAGGCAAGATTGAAATGGTAAAATTCAACAATAGAGTTGGAAATATCTTCTATTTGATGTTAATCCCTACTACATATTTCTTCTTGTAATCATATTCTTATAGTTATACTAGCAATTCAAATTTTCCTTTTGCTTTTAGTTTCCGCTTAGTTAGAATTATCATTCTAATGAATATATTAAGAGTGAAAGTGAAAAAAAAAAAACAGAAAAATTGTAAGCTAATAAATTCCCGTTGTTAAGCCAAAAAAAAAAGGATGATAATTTTCTCTTGTGAAATACTGTTCTGTCTAAAAATGTGGTAACTCCTGATTGCTCTTTAAATCTTGTGCCACACTTTTTAAATTCTCTTAAATCTAGACTCAGTCCATTTCTTCCCTCTATTTCCCATAACACAGCCTTGTGAACCCACTTTTAGGCTAAATATTCTATTGGTTCAAAGTATTTTCAAATAAAACACCACATTTATCCCTGACTTTGTAATTTGTAACTTTAATTGAAATGTTCTCTAACCTTTATTCAATAACTCACTGTTGATTTCTGCTTAATTATTGTGTGTATGCCATTCAAATCCTGTGTCATTTTAATTGTCTACAAATGTAATATGAGGTGACTATATAATTTGGCTAATATTCTGGCAATTGCATATCACTACAGTTATAGAAATATAGTTAATAAGAAGAAAATATTCACATATATGGAAAAGTCATCTTGAGCTCCATACTGAGGATCTACGTTCTAAAAATAATTATAAATGTAAGATTAGGCATAATTATCAAGGATATACGGAAATGTGTCACTAAGTTAAATAAAGAGGCATGTTCTTGAAAAAAGCATGTTGTAGCCTGAAAATGGTAAGTTCAAATTAAGGGAAGGATTGGGAAAAATAAATGCTCTTAAGTACTAGAATTTTATCTCATGAAAAATTAGTTGCATTTCATCTGTATTATAGAAGATGAAAATAAGTACAATTAGCAATAAAATGGTTTATTTATTATATAATAATCAATGCAATTTTACTATTTAAAAATCACCTTAGCTCTTTGTGTTACATAAAGTTATTTATCAAGGCCCTCTTTTAAAAATGGAAAGCATTTAAATAGCGTTTTCAAGGTCAAACAATTAGTGAATGGTCTTATTAGGATATGAATGTGGGACTCTGTCTCCATAGTGTGTATGGACAAAGAGTAGGTTATTGGATTTCCCAGTAAAATGAAAATATATAACAATTAGAACTGAGAAAACTGTAGTGAGTTGAATGGTTAAGAAAACGCATTCGATTCTTTCAGGCTGTTAGTATTTAAGAAAGAAATGGATGACAGTCTTTGGGGATCTTATAAAAGCCATTCCTGTCAAAATTGGAGTAGATTAATTCCAATCTCTTTTCCTTCTCTATTTTTGTCTAAATCTATAGTGCTTACAAATTAGGTAAAGCACGCTAACTCACATCTTATGATTACCACCTTACTCCTTCAGTGAATATTACTTACACACTTTGTATATGGTAGTCTGAATAACAACAGATTTGATAAGATTCACCACACATGTGCATATTTTATCTCTTTGGCTAGGTTATCAGCTTACTGTAAGCACCCGGGAAATATCAGATACTCTGTAAGCATTATTGCCCAGCAGATAGAAGTTAAACTAGTATTTGATGATAGATGAATGAAATTACTGAAATTGTAGTAATCACATTAGATTAGAAATTTGTACATGCTCATTTGTTATTAATTTATTCAACATTCACTCAGTTAACCATAACTATGGAGTATTTTCTGTGTGATTGCTTTCCCACATTCTGAATTTGCAACCCCAATGCTAAATAAAAACTCTATTACAACCAATGCACTGGGTACTTTTTAATTTAGTGAAATATTTCTATACCAAGTGGTAAAAGCTACCTTTCTGAGACTAATCCTTATCATACTTAACTGTTAGAAGTTTAGGGTTAATAAAAGAGAATTTGATTTAATGTCTCTTAGGCTGAAAGATTATGAATAATTTATGAAATATTACCTGTTTCAGCAAAGGGTTTGCTGATTAGTCCCCACATTTTCCTCAATCTATACATTATGTTTGAAAGACATCTGGGCAGCAACTGGTCACATTTTTCATACACAGTATAACCTAAGAATCATTTTAAAAATTTAATTTTCAAGAAGAACCATAGTACAAGCATGCCTTATACATTTGATTTGAGATTATGGTGATTGGCATAATTAAACTGCTGAAGAGAAAGTTCAAGAACCAAGAAGCCTTTGCTGTCATTTTAAACCAAGAATACATTTGAGAATTACCAAAACAGTCATGAAAGTTTTATGAATCTACTCCCCACAAGTGAATTATTTATTTCAATATTAAGCTTAAGACCCAGAGAAAAGTTACACATGTTTTATCTTGTGGCTTATTTTCCTAGACCTTTTTCCCTCACATTAACTTGTTTTCTTTATGCTCTTTGCTGCTTCTCTGAATGAAAATTATTCTTTTTGTTTACACATTGTTGTATAAACCAGAATGACCATAAGTCGAGGTTTTCTGTTATAGTTTGGATTTGTACCTGTTGCCCTGGCAACCCTTGGAGTTTCAAATTTCCTGGACTCTTCATTTAAAAATATTAATTTAAAATTACTAGGGCTTGATTGTTAGTCTTACACTTTTTACTTCTAGTTTCTGCATTGATATAGTCCAGAAGTATGTGGGTTGCATAAAAAATGACTATCATTTTCAATTGAACGTGTGGTTAAATATGAAAGTTAATCAACAGCAAACTCTCACTATTGTCCTTATTCATGTCAGCCACAATTACACCAGGACAGAAGTGGATATCAGAATGGAATTCAGACTATTACCACAGTTTAAAAATAAACTAAATGCATAAAAATTGTGTGTTATATCCTAACTGGGTAAGTAAAAAGTTGCTGACCTATGTGAATTGGGAAATGATTTTAGATTCTAAGAATAAGGATAAAAAGAACATTACAGTAGAAGCACACTCCAAGTGTTATATGATTCACACAGGACTATGGGTTAGAAACTTTAAAACCATTGAACATTTCAGCAGTTTGGTATTGTTTATGAATGCCAAAAATAGTAATTGGATTATGTTTATAAACTGGTCTGTATGAAGATTAGGGCTTTGATTGTCAGTAAGACTTTGAGTCCCTAACCCTTGGTGGATGGGGACTCACACATAAAACACATGGTAAAGGACAAAATTGGAGTTCTGATGCTGAGTTTTGAGCTATAACCTGTGAAGTGAACACACAGGAGAACACAGAGGAACAGAGATAGCTCTTAGACAAGCCCTGGGGAGAGAGACAGAGCCATTCGCCTGATAGTCTACAACTGGCCTTGTGGAGATAACTGATCAGCTGAGCCTGGAGAGACGAGAGCCCTGGGAAGAGAGGAACCCAGGAAGCCTGAACCCTGGCAGACATTGGCAGCTATTTTACTCCAAGATGTGGCAATAGACTTTGGTGAGGGAAGTAACTTACCTCTTATGGTCTGGTAACTGGAAGCTTCTACCCCCAAAAAATACCCTTTATAAAGCCAACAGATTTCTGGTATTTTGCATCAGCACCCTTCAGCTGACTAATATATACATGTACATTGGAATTTTTAAAAAATGATGTTGAATGTTAGGAGCCTGTTTTCTCACTGCTAAAATTGGAGGTTGGAGATCAGAAAGTGAAGAAAGTGAGAATGAGCCATGTCATTTCGATTAGAATTGAAGATGTCTTCAAGTTCACTGATTCTTTCTTGGCTGTGTTTAGTCCACAAATGCACCCCAAAGAAAGCACTCTTCTTCACTGTTTCTGTGCATTTTTTTCTTATTTCTCACATATCTTATTTCTCTTAATCTTTCCTATAGTTTCTCTCTGTTGAAATTATCTTTAGGGCTGTGGATGAAATTTACCTCTTCTATTATTAGTCTTTAACATATTAATCATGGTTATTTTAATTTTAATTTCAATGTCTGATCATTCCAATTTCTCTGACTTACCACATTCCAGTTTGATGCTTGCTTTGTGTATTTGAGCTGGTATATATCCCCTTTAAGTATGTCTCCCGTTCCTCATGAAGACAACTGTAGCAGTTTGGCATTGTTTATGAATTCCAAAAATAGATATTGAATTATGTTTGTAAAGTGGTCTGTACCTGGGCATGATTAAATTTTTATTAGGGCTTTGATTGGGCACATCATTAGGGTTTTGAGTCACCATCCCTTGGGGACTCACAGATAAAAGAGATGGCAAAAGACAAAGTTGAGAGCTTTTGAGTTGAAGCCTGGGAAGTGAGTGGATGAGCAGAGCAGCTGAGCCCAGAGAGAATCAAGTCCCAGGGAGAGAGACAGAGCTGGTCACCTGATAGTCTACAGCTGGCCTTGTGGAGGAAAGAGAGGAGCTGAGCCTGGAGAGAAATGAGGCCCTAGAAATGAGGAACCCAGGAAGTCTGAACCCTGGCAGACTTCAGCAGCCATCTTGCTCCAACATGTGACAAAAGACTTTGATGAAGGAAGTAACTTATGCTTTATGGCCTGGTAACTGCAAGCTTCTACCCCAAATAAATACCCTTTGTAAAAACCAACTAATTTCTGGTATTTTGCATTGGCATCTCTTTGGCTTACAAATACAGAATTTGGTACTGAGGAGTGGAGAAGTGCTTTTGCAATTACCAAAATGCTGGATCAGTTTTATAAATGGGTAAGAGGTATTTTTCAGAGGAATTGTGAGATACTTGGTGGAAAAGGCTTAGATCACTTTGCAGAGACTGTTGGTAGCAATTTGGAGCCTAAAGTTATTTCTGATAAGGCCTCAGAAGGAAATAATTGTGAGATGGACCCTAAAGAGACTTTTTATGAGGTCTTAGAAGTAAATGATGAAACTATTATTGGAAACTGGAGGAAAGGTGATCTATGTTTTAAAATTGCAGAGAACTTAGCAAGATTAACTCTGGATGTTATAAGGAAGGCAGAATTTGAAAATGGTGAGCCTGGGGATTTAGCTGAAGAACTTTCCAGAGTAAACTTCGAGAATGTGGCTTGGCTTCTCCTTGCAGCTTATGGCAAAATGTTAGATGAGAGAGATAAGCTGAGGACTGAACTATTGGGCACAAAGAAAACAGAAACTGATTCTGGAAATTCCAGGCCTCTGGAAATCAAGCTCCCAGATGACAGTGACCCATTTGAAGACTTAACTAAACTTGGAACTTGTAAATCAGGATTGAAAATGCGGTTATCTAGGAAAGACATGTGGAAATTCTTACTGTATGATGGCTTAGACCCCTGCTTCCTGCATGCTAAACCAACAAACTTTTTGAGAGCTATATTAGTAAGCCAAAGGGGTACAGATGCAAAATACCAATAATCAGTTGGTCTTTATAAAGGGCATTTATTTGGGGTAGAAGCTTACAGTTACTAGACCATAAAGCATAAGTTTCTTCCTTCACCAAAGTCTGTTGCCACATGTTGGAGCAAGACAGCTATCAACATCTGCTAGGGTTCATTTAGGTTTCTTGTGTTCCTCTCTCCCTGGGACTCTGTTGCTCTCTGGACTCAGTTCCTCTGTTTCCTCCCCAAGGTCAGCTGTAGACTATGAGGGTCTCTAGGCCTTGCCTCTCTCCACAAGGCCAGCTGTGAACCATCAGATGAAATGTTCATTTCGCTTCTCAGAGCCTTCTCTCCTTCCTCATGACCAAGGTCCTCTGTGTGCTTACTCCCCTGGGCTCCAGCATTAACACTTAGCATCAGAACTCCAACATCAAAACTCCAACTCTGTCTTTTGCCATATCTTTTATCTTTGAGTCCCCACCCACCAAGGGGCAGGGCTCAACACCCTACTGATGTGGCCTAATCAAATCGCTAATCATAACTTAATCATGCCCAGATGAGCAGACCAGTTTACAAGCATAATCCAATATCTATTTTTGGAATTCATAACTATATCAAACTGACAAACTGCTACAAGAGCACTGTATGAACAAAACTACTGTCAAGTTGAACAAAAAATGACATTGATGGGAGAGATGGAAGGAAAACAGATTTAAGAGGAAAATCATGGAAGCAGATATGGAATTAAGATAACATTTTAGGCCAAAAGAGGAACTCCACCCATGTGTACAGAGAGGGTGAGTTTGCCCCAGCAGTTGAAGAGGGTGGATGTTCCCACCCCTTGTTCAGGGAGAGTTTTTCCACCCTAGGGTATAGAGAGGGTGGACTTGTATGCCAAGGTTAGGGAGGATGTTGTCTTCACTTCACTGTACTAGGGGTATTAAGACTCTAACCCATACATTGGATAAAGTGTGGCCATCTCCCCCATGCTCTAGGAGGGTGAGGTCTAGAGCTTGGTTGCCACCCAGATGCTTGATGAGAATGGAACCAAGAAAACAGCCATAGGACAAGCCTGTGGAAAGGGTGGGTCCCCATGTGGCCCCAAGGAGAAGAAACCATTGTCTTAAGAATGACTCTTAGGTTTTGACATCTAATGAAGTATGTCCTATAGGTTTACTGAACTGTAGATGATCTATGACTCATGTTTCCCTCCCAATTTCTCTTATGGTAATAAAAATGTTTATCTTTTGTCTGTCCATTTGTGTATTGGAAGCAGATAAATGGTTTTGTAACTTTCAGAGGTCTACAGCCAGATGGGATTTTGCCTCAAGACAAAATGTATTTCTTTAAACTAATCTTGATATGGCTTTGTACTTAGCATTGTAATGATTTAAAATTTTTTTAGAATATTATAATGTCTTTTTGGATTTCAGAGGGCGGAGTGTAGCAGTTTGACATTGTTTATGAATTCCAAAAATAGATACTGAATTATGTTTGTAAACTGGTCTGTACCTGGGCATGATTAAATTTTGATTAGGGCTTTGATTGGCCACATCAATAAGGAGTTGACTCCCCAGCACTTGGTGGGTGGGGGTAGGGACTCACAGATAAAAGACATGGCAAAAGACAGAGTTGAGAGTTTTTTGAGCTGAAGCCCAGGAAGTAAGTACATAGAGGAGCACAGCAGCTGAGATGAGAGAGAACCAAGACCCGGGGAAAGAGAGTCAGTCACCTAATATTTTATAACTGGTCTTGTGGAGAGAAGTAAAGCCTAGAGAGCCTCATAGTCTATAGACTGACCTTGTGGAGAAAACAGAGGAGCTGAGCCCAGAGAGGAATGAGCCCTGGGAATAGAGGAATCCAGGAAGTCTGAACCCTGGCAGACTTCGGCAGCCATCTTGCTCCAACACATGGCAATAGACTTTGGTGAGGGAAGTAACTTACACTTTATGGCCTAGTAACTATAAGCTGCTACACCAAATAAACACCCTTTATAAAAACCAATCAGTTTCTAGTGTTTTGCCTCATCACCCCTTTGGTTAATGAATACAATAACTATAGAATTCTCATATGATCCAGCAATCCCAGTACTAGGTATATACCCAGAAGAATTGAAAGCAGGGACATGAACAAATAGATGTACACCAACATTCATAGTGGGATTATTCACAATTGCCAAAAGTTAGAAGCAACCCAAGAAGTGTCCATCAACAGATGAATGAATAAGCAAAATGTGGTATATACATAAAATGGAATATTACCCAGCTATAAGAAGAAATGAAGTATTGACACACATGACAACATGGATAAATCTCAAAGACCTTGTGTTGAGTCAAGTAAGCCAGTCACAAAAGGACAAGTGCTGCATGACCTCACTGATATGACTGATATATTGAGCAGACTCACAGAGACAGCGTCTGGAAGATTGGTTATCAGATGACAAAAGGGAGTAGAAACTGGAGAGCCAATGCTCAATCTGGGCAGAACCCATGATAAGGTGGAAGGGGGTGGTTTGGCAGTGGATGAGGGTGATGGTGGTGTAGGGATATGTGTGGGTCAAGAGTGCTGGAATGTGAGGGTGAGCAGTGTTGAGGGGGGATGATATGTACTATTCATGGTACTGAGGGGAGGATTGAAGGAAGAAGCATGTGAACTCTGAGGAGGTTTATGTCTGTGGTTGATAATACACTGTGAGAATATTCTTCTGGTGAATATGGCAGGGGAGGGTCACTGGTGCAGGGTGTCCATGATGGGGGCATGTGTGGGAAAGGGTGTACCTAGGGCATGTTTCTATGGAATATGAAAGTTTTCATTTTGTCATAGGGTGTTGTATCACTGGGTGGATGCTCACAAAATAAACAACAAAATATTAAATTCTCATGGAGGGCACTGCTACATTATCAAATACAGGGGCAAGAATATCTCAAATATATAGGCAGTGCCTAATAAAAGACAACAGACAATATGTCAAATCCTCAATATTAATGCATATAAATATGAGCCTTATTCTTGATAAGTTGAAACTTAGTGGTTATTATAAGTTCTGAGTGGAGGGGGAGAGAAAAATTATTGGAACATAGAGCATTTTTAAAGGCAATGGAATTGTTTTGCATGATTTTGCAATGACAGACACAGGCCATTAAACATTTTGTCAAAACCTGTAAAATTGTACAGTGCAAAATATAAACCAAAAATGTAAACTATTGACCATGGTTAGTAGGAATGCTTCAATATTTGTTCATCAATTGTAACAAATGTACCATACTCATGTAAGATGTTATTAATAAGGGAAAATGTGACAAGGGGAGGTATGAGATATATAGGAATCTCTGATATTTTCTATGTGACCTTTCTGCAATCTAAACATTCTTTGAAAACAAAGAAAAAAGGTAAGAATACACTGGGAGAACATATAGAAGAAATTTTAACCCTACATAAATGATAACAGATTTTATGGTTATGAAAGCCACAATGCAAGATTATTTTTTTGGCTTTGTTTTGGGGGAAGTTTTGAATTACAGAAAAGTTACAGCTATGGCAGGGGAGGATCACTGCTGCAATGTATCGGTGGTGTGGGGATGTGTGAGGAAGAATGTAGCTGGGACATGTCTTTGTGGAACATGAATGTGTTCACATTATCGTGAGGTGTTATCTCAGTGCATGGAGACCCTCACAATAACAAGCATAATATTAAATTCCCATCCTGAAGAGTCCTGCTACATTATCTAGTAGAATGACAAGAATCTCTAGAGTATATGAACAGTGCCTAGGGAAGGAAGACATACCAATATGCCAGGCCCTTGATATATATGTTTGTACTTACGAACCTTGTTCTTATACTTAGCTTAGCAATACATATTGCCTAAGAGTTACCTCAAATGTGGCCTCTCCCTAAGCCAAACTCAATATATAAGCTAACTGCCGTCCCCCCGGGCATGGGACATGACTCCCAGGGATGAGCCTCCCTGGCACGGAGGGATTATTACCAAACACCAACCAGTGATGCATTTGTTAAAAGACCTTGACCAAAAGGGGGGGCATATTAAATACAAAAGACTTTTCATGGTTAAGAGATTTCAAAGTGAGTTGGGACGTCATTCCAGAGGGTATGCTTATGCACTTCTCAGGAGGATCTCACTGACTGCCACAGTAAACAATGCCTCAAGCAGGGGTGCTTCTGAGGGCTCTAGAGACATCTGGACACTATAGACAAGGCAGACAACCTCAAGATATGAGCTCTCCGTTGGTGGGCCTAACTTTAGTGTACATGTTAACCTGTTTCCCCAATGTAGCAGAATTAGACTCATTTATAATTTGCCTGCACATGGTACTTCTGCTCCTTTTATTTTAACCTATTATTAGCACTGTATTCTTTAAATATATG
>JAKSZT010054409.1:288765-301901 GCA_026826555.1 Tolypeutes matacus
AGAAAATATATCTCTTAAGCCAAGCACAACTGTGGAAATGAGGAAGAGATATATGCAAGACTGTTGGCTCTGTTTCTGGTGGTGACCTGAAGTTGCTGTACAAAGCAGGCCAGGCTGTTTGGAAAAAAGTCAATGTGAATCATGAGGAAATCTTACATTTAAAATATCATATTACTGTAGCAGCATTGACAACATGAATGACTAAAATTAAAGAAAGACAATAACTTTTCAGAGCTGACATCATTATTATATGTGTTTTCACTGAGATTATTTCCTATATTTGATGTTTGGTCAAAGATGAGAATTTGGGCTTGGCCCTAGTAGATGGTTCCTGCTGTGGGTCAAGGAAATCAAGAGATATAGGCAACGATTAATTAAAAAAAACACACCAACATGTCAAGCCCTCAATATTATTGCAAATAACTATGAATCTTATTCTTCAAAAATTGAAACTTAGTGGTTACCATAGGTCCCAAGGGGAGGGGGAGGGAAGAATAGAATAGACAGAATATAGGGCTTTTTTTTTTTTAGGGCATAAGAATTGTTTGGTATGATCTAACAATAATGGATACAGGCCACTTTAAGTTTCATCAAAATTTATGGAAGTGTATGTTCTAAAATATAAATCATAAAGTAACCCATTGACCATGGTTAGTAGCAATGCTTCAATATTTGTACATCAATTGTAACACATAAATGTACCATCCCCATGTAAAATATTATTAATAGGGGGGAAGGGAAAGAGGGGCGGGTATTGGGTATATGGGACAACTACATCAAAAGAGTGGGAATTATGAGTCGAATGAATTTTATGTTTCCATTTGTGTATAACTCTTCATTTGTGTCTATTTGTTCTAGGATATTTTTATACTTCCGGAAGGTAACATAACAATGAAAATTCTTAAGAGAGATCTATTCAAACTGCTAAAAAAATTTAAACACATATATGTGTGTGAGTATGCATATAAGTGTGAAAATGAGTACTCCTGGAGTCCCAAATTAGAAAACCAAGCAGAATGAACAGGTCATATAGAAATCTGAATATAGAAACTATTGGAAGAAGAAAAAAGTTTTTCTAGGTTCCTTGAACTACTCTGCCCCCATAGTTCTTTCACAACTATGGGGGATGGGGAAGATGCAGTAAGTTCAGGGGATGTAAATTTAGCTTAGAACTCTGTTACTAGGCATGGAAATTAAGAATGATAGGGACAGAGGGAATATTACAGAATAATTCTTCGTTTGGATAGTTTGCCCTGTGATGCCCTGCTTTAGGTTGCCAAAGGGTTGCCAATGCAAAGTACTAAAAACGGACTGGCTTTTATAAAGGGATTTATTTGGAGGTAAATACTTACAGTTCCAAGGCCAAGAAAAGTCCAAACTGGGGCGATGTTAGACACACTTTCTCACCAAAGTCAACTATTGTTTATCTTGCTGTCCAGGTATGTAGCTGAGCAAGATGGACGCCTATCTCTCCTGAGGTCTCAGCCTTCCCCTCCAGGCTCACCTTAACAACCAGGCATAGGACTTGTCTCTTTCTGAGCCTCCTCTATCAGTCTTAACTGCTCTACTTTCTTCTTGAGTTCAGCTGTAAGCTATCTGGCATATAGCTTGAGCTGCTCCACAGGCCCAGCCTCTTGGGGACTTCATGCTTAAGCCATCCTCTAGTCCTCTCTCACATGGCAGGATAAAAAACCTCAGCTTCTTTCTCCTCTGTCTGCCTGTCTACCTCTGTGTCTCTGATTTTTATCAGACCCAGCAAGAGGTTATAGACTCAACATGAATCACATCCCACTGATATAGGTCAATCATCAAAAGCCCTAAATCGATCTTATCAAGTAATGTATTCAAAGGAAAAATTATATTTACTTGATCTTTAAGATGATGAAAATTATAAGTGTGTTTAATAAAAATAAGTTTAAAAAGGGATGTGATCTGTCCTAAAGTGAAATGACTAGTTTTGAACAGAATGAGGGATATAATATGAGACTTAAATGGACATGGAGAGAAGGAAAAGGCTTGTAAAAGTAAATTTCATTGTTGCTGATGGTAATTTAATAAGCTTATATAAAGGTGAATTTTGCCTTAAGTTGAAGTAACTATACAGATATAAATGGTTATAAGAGGTTATAGAGAGTTACATATTATGAGAAGTTTTTAAAAGCATTTTTCTAAACTGACGGATTTAATGTAAATGGGAAGACATTTTTAAGTAGAAATCTATGAATTAATATTAATAAGAAAGGATAAGTTCATGGTGGAGAAACCTGTCAAAGGCCCCTTCTAATCTGTTAGGATCAAATGCTAACCAGGATTTGTTTGCCGAATGGTGTATTGATGCAAATCTAAACTTTGATTTTCTCTGTTAAAATATAAAATAATATTAAATCTAGTATTAAGTGCCTATTTCAAACAGTTTTTCTTGCAGAGATCCATGTTGCATTTACCACCTGAACTTTTGTTTTGTTTTGTTTTTAAAAGAATCACCCTCATTTTTGAAAGTAAATATACTTTTAGGGTATAAATATTAATGTTCCAATAAGCATGTGAACATATTAAGGTGGTGGTAGCAGATAATCTTTACTCCATGGGGAATCTTAGGTTTTTGTAAAATAATTGAGAAAATAATATTTATTTTCCTGTACTGCTGAGGTTTCTTAGCTATGTGTCTTACAGCAAAAAGTGTAGAAGCTATTCATTTTAATCTGAGTAAAATACTTTCAAGAACCATAGAAAGTATACTTCGTTTCATTTAATATATTCTAAGTTATATGAGAAATATTTGGGAAGTGTTGAACAATTGAAGGAATTTCTTCATCCTCTGTTGGTTAAATCTGATCTCTAATTCTTATTTCTAAATCTTAAGATGCTTTAGGCTTTGCATATAACCTAATATTTCCCCCCAAATTTTAACTATCTATATGACATGTGGAACTCAGAGCTAAAGCTAGCCAGCTCTAAAGGTGCTGAAGAAGCAGCCCTATGGCTACACAAAAAGATTGGCCATAGAGGACCTGCCCTTAGGTGGTGCCCGGCTAAGGCACTAGGCTTTTCATTAAATATTCTACCCTGGTTAATATTATACAAGACGGTGAGGCCTGTTCAGGGCTCTGACTGTATTCAGTGCCTTACAGTCATGAGCATGTCCACAAAGCCAAAATATTGGACTGGCAAATAGATTATATAGGACCCTTACCTATCAGTGCTGGTAAACACTACACACTAACCTGAGTGGGTATAGCAACCAAGGAATGCATTTTATCAGGAATAATGTACAACAATGGGTTAAAGAACAAGACATTGACTGATGTTTTCACCTGTCCTATAACCCCACTGAGGGAGAACTCATAGAAAAAAAAATGGTTTACACAAAAAAACACATTGTGGGGCTGGACCTCAGTGTTAACAGACTCTGCCATGTATTTAAACCAGGCTCCATAGACATAGTGTCTCTGCATTTGAGATATCGGTTTGACCAGTTAATATGGCTGCTCAAACAATAAAGGTATCTGATCCATTACATGGCCAGTCCCCTGAAACGGATGGAAACATAATGTTGTTGAAAACTCCTGTAGCTCTACTGGCCAAGGATGGCTCAGTCTCCTTAGCTTGATAGTGGACACTTCCTCCTGACTAGCTCTGTACCAGAGTGCCAGACACTGGGGCCAACTATACTGTTCTCCCGAGGCGCAACAGTAGTACAGTGTCAACTGCACAAAATACATACCAAAAGGGCAATAATTGCCAGAGATATATGTGTAGAACCTAAAGAAGCACAACTAGCATTATGGCCTGCTCCTGTGGAGGGTCAGCATGTAGGTTTTTGTAGACCTGAATCCCACCCACTGTCAGCAAAAGTCCTAGGGCCTATGGAAGAAAGTTCCACTGTTATTTCACTCACCTAAGAAGACCTCCTCCTTCAGGTACCTACTAAACATTTGTGCTTATGCCCTAGGCTTCTTTACCTGATTCCTGGGGTTTCATCTAGTGACCTCCTTGACTGGGCCACCACTGTGGCAATAACCCACAAATAAACAGATGGTTGGGTGTGTGGATTAGTGCCAGCATCCAACAACAACAGTCTCCCCAGGAATACCTTCCCTTATCTTTGATGAAATAGAGTAATTGGCTAACGACTGCAAATAAGAGCTGCTCTGCTAAGTGACAAACCCCAGAGCCCATGAACTCCGATAAGTACTAGGAGTAATTTGCTTACCTTGTTGTTGTTTATCTTGTAGTGTGTACTTATATCATAGTACCACCATTTATAAATCCCTTTTTCCACACTCAGGACTTCATGCGGAAGAGGTGGTGGTAATATTGTAAGAGTTTTGCAGGATACCAAATCCCTGGCTGACAGTGATTTGGGAATTCACTGGGAAACAGTGAATTGTGGCATATATGACTTTAAAGCTTCTTTGAGAAAATAAAATAAAATAAAAAGTCAAGCCTCAGGAACTGGTTGTGAACTGGTGACTGACTGATCAGTAAATATTTTAACACTGCATACTTTATAAGTCCTGCTGCCTCTCAAGTGCCTTTCCCATCTACACATGGACATGCATTATATATGCTAACTAGGAAACCCCTCTCGGGCTTACCCTCCCAGAATTTTCTTGCAGCAAAGGATGGACAGCTACAGCTGTGTAAGAAACCAAAAAGTCAAAGCAGCCTGGAGTAAGGCTTATCTGCTTTAAGTAATACGCTAGAGTACCCAGGAGAGGGAGAAAGTCTATTTCATAAGGAGTAAAGGGGATATTTGTATTCTTATAATGAAGAATTCTAACTCCACCAGCAAGAACAAGCTCAGGACAATTACAGGTTCAGAGAAGACAGGAAGGATCCTGTACTTCACATATATATTAGGCTGATCTTCTTGACATTAGGACTCAACTCTGAAGAAAAGCACTGGACAATCAAAAGCCAATAGCAAAGACTGTGAAAGGAGTTTTAAGTTGATTTATTTGGTTATTTTAGCTGTCATAACATGAACTGGTTACAAACTCAAGATAAAGACAGTTCAGGGATCAAATTCCATATTAACATTTAAATATAGAAATATGCATTGTGCAACAAAAATTACAAGACAATCCATCTAACAAGAAATGATGGCCTGTTGAAAAGAAATGCAGAAATAGATACAATGGTTGAGATTAAAAATACATTAAAGGCACATAACAGGAGCTTGATTTGCTCGAAACAGAATTAGCGATTTCAAGGACAGAATGTCTGAACTGGAAAAGACAGGAGAACAGAAACAAAAAAGAATGGTAAAAATGAAACAAGATCACAGGGAATTGAATGACAATGCAAAATGCACAAATATATGCATTTCCAGTGTCCCAGAAGGAGAAGAGAATAGAAAAGGGGCAGAAAGAATATTTGAGGAAATAATTACTGAAAACTTCTCAACCATTATGAAAGACATAAATATCAACATCCAAGCAGGACAATGCAACCCAAACAGAATAAATCTGAATAGACCTACTCCATGACACCTACTATTCAGAATGACAAATATCAGAGATAAAAAGAGGATTCTGAAAGCAGTAAGAGAAAAGCAGAGCATTACATAAAAGGGACCCTCAATAAGATTAAGTGCTGACCGCTCATCAGAAACCAAGGAGGTGAGAAGAAAGTGGTCTGATGTATTTAAGGCACAGAAAGAGAATAACTGTCAGCCAGGGATTTGGTATCCTGCAAAACTCTACTTCAAGACTGAGGATGTATGCTGTCTAAAATAGATTCACCTAGGATGTTAGGACACAACCAAGTTGAAAGTGAAAAGTTGGAAAAGACATTCCACACAAAGAATAATGATAAAAAGCTAAAGTAGCGATACTAATATCAGAAAAAATAGACTTTAAATGCAAAACTGTTATGAGAGATAAAGCAGGTCATGATATATTAGTAAAAGGGGTAATATACCAAGAAGACATAACTATAACAAAAATGTTTATGCACTTAACCTGGGTGCCCCAAGTTAGATGAGGCACACATTGGCAAAACTGAAGGGAGAAATGGTTATCTCTACAATTATAGTTGGATACTTCAGTACACCATCTCAGTATTGGACAGAAAATCTGGACAGAGAATAAATAAAGAAACAGAGAGTTTGCATAATATGATAAATGAACTAGACTTAACAGATATTTATAGAGCATTATACCCCAAAAGAGCAGGATATATATTTTTTTCAACCACTCATTGTTCCTTTTCCAGGATAGACCATATGTTAGTTGATAGCACAGGTTTCAGTAAATTTTAAAAGACTAAAATTATATAGAACACTTTCTCTTATGATACTGGAGTTATGGATGGAAAAAGGGAAAATTCATAAATATATGAAGATTAAATAGCGCACTTTCAAATAACCAGTGAGTCAAAGAAGAAATTGCAAGAGAACTCAGTAAATATATTGAGACAAATGAAAATGAAAACACAACACAACATGTCAAAACCTATGGTATACCACAAAGGCTGTGCTGAGAGGGAAATTTATAGTTCTAGGTGCTTATATTAAAAAAGAAGGAGCTTAAATTGAACAACTTACTTCACACTCAGAGGAACAAGAAAAGGAACAGCAAACTAATCCCAAACCAAGCTGAAGTAAAGAAATAGTAAAGATCAAAGTAGAAATAAATGAGATTAAGAAAAAAAAAAACAATAGAGAGAATCAACAAAACCAAATATTGGTTCCTTTAGAAGATCATCAAAACTGACAAACACTTAGGTAGACTGACAAAGAAAAAGAAAGAGAACAGGCAAATAAATAAATTCAGGAATGAGAAGAGAGACATGAACATTGAACCTACAGAGATAAGAGAGATCATAAGAGGATATTGTGAACAACAGTACTCCAAAAAACTAGACAATTTAGATGAGAGGGACCAATTCCTAGAAATACACAAATAACTACACTGACCGTAGTAGATATATTAGACCTCAACAAACCAATAACAAGTGAAGAGATTGAAATTGTTATCAAAAACTTCCCAAAGATGAATATCCCAGGAACAGATGGCTTCACAGGTGAATTCTACCAGTCGTTCAAAGATGATCTAATACCAATCTTGCTCAAGCTCTTTGAAAATTGAACAAGAAAGAATGTTACTAAACTCATTCCATAAAGTCAATATCACCCTAATATCCAAAACCAGATAAAGATACTATGAAAAAAGAAAATTACAGATCAGTATCATTAATGTATATAAATGCGAAAATCCTAAAGAAAATACTTTCAAACAGAACCCAAAAGCACATTGAAAGAATTGTATACCATGTTCAAGTAAGTTTTATCTCAGGTATGCAAGAGTGATTCAACACAAGAAAATCAATTAGTGTAATAAACCACATTGATAAATTCAGGATGAAAAAGTCACATGATCCTCTTGTTGATGCAGAAAAAGCATTTGACAAAATACAGCATTGTTTCATGATAAAAACACACTGAAAGATAGGAAAAGAAGGAAGCTTTCTCAAATTGGTAAATGCATATATGAAAACCTTACAGTTAGCATTGTACTCAATGGTGAAAGAGTGAAAGCTGTCCTGCTGAAATCAAGAACAAGACAAGGATGTCCATTGTCACCACTATTATTCAATATTGTGCTAGAAGTTCTAGCTAGAGCAATTAGGCTAAATAAAGAAATAAATGGCATCTAAATAAGAAAGAAAGTAGTATAACTTTCACTGTTGGCTGATGATATGTTGCTATATCTAGATTATCCTGAAAAATCCACA
Source organism: Tolypeutes matacus (assembly GCA_026826555.1). NCBI lineage: Eukaryota > Metazoa > Chordata > Mammalia > Cingulata > Chlamyphoridae > Tolypeutes > Tolypeutes matacus. The sequence goes on from JAKSZT010054409.1 coordinate 296,506, forward strand.
ACCATGCTATTAGAACTAATAGACGAGTTCAGCAATGTGGCAGGATAAAAGAATAATATGCAAAAATCAATAGTGTTTCAAGACAATCACCAAGATGGCAGCAGAGTAGAGTTCCTAGAATCAGCTCCTGCTGCATGGCAGTTAGTAACCATGCAGAACTATCCAGAGCACTTGTTTGGGGGATCCAGGAGACTAGAAGTGCATCCTGTAATATCCTTGAAAGAATGGAAAGAGGAGACTGCCCATCTGCAGAGAAGATTCATAAGTAGAGCTCTCCATTCCAGGGATACTGGTGCCCATCCTCCACTGGAGACACAATCTGCCTCAGGAGCTGTTCTGTGGCTGGAATTGAAAGCTCCACTTCCCAAAATGGAGGAAGAAGAGACGATTGGTCACCTAAGAACAGCTAAAGTTTGAACCTGTCCAAGTCAGAAAGAAGCCGGTGGCCGCCATCTTAACTCTGTGCCTGGCATGAGGGGAAACAGGGCTGACTAAAAATTACAGTGCTGGAAAGGACCAGTTCTTTTCCATCTAGTCCAGATTGCTGCTCTAGCCTAAGCCCCAGGACCACCTCAGGCAGAGAGGAAGCTAGCGGGAGCTGCGCCAGCCTCCCCGGAAAATTACAGACCATGCTGTGGAGGCCGGTGATGATCCTACTTTGGCAGTGCAAGCCACCCGCAGAGCTATTCTGTGGCAGGAATTGGAAGATTCATTTCCCAAAAACAGGGGAGGAAGAGATGGTTGGCCACTGATTTCAACTACTGACTAGTAAATTCTGCTGGCTAAAATATAACTCTAAGAACAGCTAAAGTTTGACCCTTTCCAAGTCAGAAGGATGCCAGGAGGTGCCATTCTGATTCCACCCCCAGCATGAGGGGAAGCCAGGCTGACTGAAAATCATACTGACAGTAGAGACTGGTTTCTTATACTCAGATTGGCCTGCAGCCCTAGCCTAGGCTTCAGCCCTACCTCTAACAGGGAGGAAGATTATGGGTCCTGCACCAGCCTATCAATCCAGGTAGCTGCAGGTACATTTATCTGTCACAGACTGAATAATCAGAAGTCTTCTGGGCCAACTGTGGTTACCTTGGTCCTGCATTGCATAGATTGCTGCCAACACCTGCAGTTCCATCCCTCCCCTAGGCAGGGGAGAAAGGGATGTGAAGCTTCATCAGTTTTTTCTCTGGGCAACTTCAGTCTAGGCCTGCATGAGTTGGATTATTTCACACAGCTGTGGTTCTGTCCCTACCCCTGGAAAAGGAGAAAGTTGAGAGAAGCTTCATTGATCCTTGGGGCAGTGAGGGCAGCTTGACCCTCCACAGCTTATAGCATCAACTACATCCTTGGCTTCTATTATACAACCAGCAAGGGAGAAAGGGCAGGAAGCTGTAAACTAAAGAGAAAAACTACACCCAGAATAAATACTCTAGTAATCCAGATGCCAAAACACCAACAAAAAATTACAATTCACATCTAGAAACAGGAACATATGGCCCAGTTAAAGGATCAAGATAAACCTCCAGATGACATAAAGGAGTTGAGACAACTAAACATAGATATTCAAACAAATCTTAATAAATTCAATGCGATGGCTAAAGAAATTAAGGATATTAAGAAGACACTAGATGAGCACAAAGAAGAATTTAAAAGCATTCATAGAAAAATAGCAGATCTTATGGGAATGAAAGGTGCAATAAATGAAATTAAAAATACACTGGAATCATATAATAGCAGATTTGAGAAGGAGAAGAAAGGATTGGTGGGTTTGAAAAAATGGCCTCTGAAAGTGAACACACAAAAGAACAGATGAAGAAACGTTTGGAAAAACTTGAAGGAGGTTTCAGGAACTAAAGGACAGCAAGAAATGTGCAAATATACATCATAGGTGTCCCAGAAGGAGAAGAGAAGGGAAAAGGGGCAGAAGGAATATTTGAAGAAATAATGGTAGAAAATTTCCCAACCCTATAGAAGGACATAGATATCCATGTCCAAGAAGCACAACGTATTCCCATCTGAAAATATCTGAATAGACCAACTTTGAGACACATACTAATCAGAATGTCAAATGCCAAAGACAAAGACTTGTGAAAGCAGCAAGAGAAAAGCAATGTATAACATATAAGAGATTCCCAATAAGATTAAGTGCTGATTTCTCACCAGAAACCATGGAGGCAAGAAAACAGTGTTATGATATATTCAAGATACTGCAAGAGAAAAACTTCCAGCCAAGAATTTTATATTTGGCAAGAATGTCTTTCAAAAATGTGGGCAAGTTTAGAATATTCACATATAAACAGAAACTGAGAAAGTTTGTAACCAAGAGACCTGATTTGCAGGAAATACTAAAGGGTGTGCTATAGCCTGAAAAGAAAAGACTGGAGAGAGAGGCATGAAAGAGAGTCTAGAAATGAAGATTATATCAATAAAAATAACTAAAAGTGTCAAAAGAGTTGTGAAAATAAAATATAACAGATAAAATTCAAATGTTCAAGAATAAACTTAACCAACGAAGTAAAACACTTATATTCAGAAAACTACAACTCATCATTAAAAGAAATTTTTTAAAAAGACCTAAATAATTGGAAGAACTTTCCATGCTCATGGATGAAAGACTAAATATCATTAAGATGTCAATTTTACTCAAATTGATATACAGATTCAATGCAATCCTGATAAAAATTCCACCAGCATTTTTTAAATAAATGGAAATCATGATTATCAAATTTATTTGAAAGGGTAAGTGGTCCTGAATAGCCAGAAACATAGTAAAAAGGAAAAGTGAAGTTGGAAGTCTCTCATTTCCAGACTTAAGTCATATTACCTAGCTACAGTGATAAAAACGGCATGGCAAGTGGCATAAACACAGACACGTAGACCAATGGAACCAAACTGATTGTTCAAAAACAGACTCTCACATCTATGGTCAAGTGATTTTTGACTAGCCTGTCAAACCCACCCAGCTTGGGCAGAACAGTCCATTCAACAAATGATGCTGAGAAAATTGGATATCCATAGCAATAGAAGGAAAAAGAAACCCTGTCTCACACCCTATACAAAAATTAGCTCAAAATGAATAAAAAACCTAAATATAAAACAAGAACTATAAATCTTCTAGAAGAAAATGAAGGAAAATATCTTCAAGACCTGGTGGTAGGTGGTGGATTACTAAAGGAGATAAGAGGAGGACTGAGATGGACTACTGATGTTTAATGAATGTAGAAGTTTTAATTAGCTTTATTGTAAAAGTGTGGAAATGTACAGACTTGATGGTAACATATTGTTGTGAGTAAAATCTATTTGTAAATGGGGATGGGGCTGAAAATGGTATTCTAGAGATGTGAATGCCAACTGACAGAAAGCTAGAGAATAATTTAGGGACTGAATAGCACAATAAACCCAGAGGTGGATGAGAAGAGTGGTTGATGATACAGATACAAGAGTGTCCTCTGTGAGCTAGAGCCAATGTACATCAATATGGCAGAGTGGTGGGAATGTGTTGAAGCATGGGAAAAATACAACTGGAGTGACCTATGGTTAACAGTAATAAGATAATATTCTTTTCTCTGTGCCAAAGATGTACTGTGTTGATAATGGGAGAGTATGGAAAATGTGTCACTTCAGATGATATTATCTCATAATCTGTAATGAACGTTCCATCATGATATGATGTTTTGATAGAGGGGTGTTGTTTGGGAATTCTGTACATGTGCATGATCGTTTTGTAAGTTTATAAGTTCTGCCATAAAAATATATTTAGAAAATAATAATAGGCTCAGTTGGGGGAAAGATACACCAAATGTAAGATAATGACTATAATTAGTAGTAAGATTTTGAAAATATTCTTTCACAATTTGCAACAAATGTCTCATAACAATGCAAGGTGTTGGTGGAGGGTTGATGTATGGAACCACTGCATGATATTATGAATGTTTGTTTTATAAGTTCGTAACTTTTACTATACGAATAAAGTTGGAGAACTCTCACTTCCTGACTTTATAGCATATTATTCAGCTACAGTGGTAAAAACAGCAAGGGACTTGCTTTAAGGAAGGCAGATTGACCAATGGAACCAAATCAAGAACTCAGAAATAGAACCTCATATCTAAGGTCAAATAATTTTTGACAACTCTCTCAGGTCCTCCCAGCTGGGCCAGAACAGTCTATTCAACAACTGGTACTGGGAGAACTGGATATCCATAACCAAAAGAAATAAAGAGGACCTTTATCTCACATCCTATACAAAAATTAACTCAAAATGGATCAAGGAACTAAATATAAAAGTGAGAACCATAAAACTCCTAGAAGAAATTGTAGGAAAACATTTTCAAGATCTTGTGGTTAGTGGTAGTTTCTTAAACCTTACTCCCAAAGTACAAGCAACAAAAGAAATAAAAATGGGACCATCTCAATATTAAACACTTTTGCACCCAAAAGGACTTTGTCAAAAGAGTGGAAAAGCAGCTGACTCAATGGGAGAAAATATTTGGAAATCACATATCTGATAAGAGTTTAATATCCATGGTATATTAGGAGATACTTCAACTCAATGACAGAGAGACAAACTACCCATTTAAAAAGACTTGAATAGACTATTGTCCAAATAAGAAATACAAATGGCAAAAAAAAAAAAAAAAACATGAAAAGATATTCAACATCACTAGCAATTAGGGAAATGCAAATCAATACTGCAATGAGATATTATTTCACACCTATTATAATGGTCTTTATTAAAAAGTCAGAAAACTGTAAGTGTTGGAGACAGTGTGGAAAGGTAGGAATGTTTATTCATTGTTGGTGGGAATGTAGAATGGTACAGCCATTTTAGATGGCTGTTTGGCAGTTCCTAAGGAAGTTGAATATTGACTTGCCATGTGATCCAACCATGCCATTACTAGGTGTATACCCATAAGAACTGAAAGCAGTGACAGGAACAGACATCTGAACACCAATGTTCATAGCAGCATTATCCACAATTGCTAAAAGATGGAAACAGCCCAGGTGTTCATTAACCAGTGAATGGATAAACAAGTGTGGTGTATATGCATGATGGTATATTATGCAGCTGTAAGAAAAATGAAGTTCTGAAGCATATGACAATATGGATGAACTTGGTGGACATTAAGTTGAATGAAGAAAGCCAGACATGAAAGGACAAATATTCTATGATTGTGATATTGTAAAATAAATATATTATATAAACTCATGGAGTTAGTAATTAGAATATAGGTCATCAAAAAATAGAATTAGTGTAGACAATGGGAAACTGAGAATAAATCTGTGCAGAATTGGTAAAATATTTTTAAATCTTTGGAAATGAATAGAAATGGTAAAAGCACATCAATGTGTTTGTAACTAGCAGAACTATTATATGGGTCTGACAGTGATTGAAAGGGAAA
>JAKSZT010054409.1:302001-312236 GCA_026826555.1 Tolypeutes matacus
GAATTGAACTGTTCAATACAAAGAGTGAACCCTAATATAAACTGTGTGCTATGGCTAACAATATAATTATAATAGCAATGTTTCATCAATTGTAACAAAGTTACCACACTAATGCAAAATGCTAATAAGAATGCTAGTAATAGGGAAAATTCTGGTGGGGGGATGGATATGGGAACTCTGTACTTCCTACATAATTTTTCTGTAAATTTACAGCTCTTCTTATTAGAAACAGGTGAAATTTTAATTTAAAAAAAAAAAAGAATACTCAAAGAAATAATGGTGGAAATCTTCCCAAACATAGCAAAAGATATGAATATACTTGTGCAAGAAGCCCAATCCACTGCAAACATGAAAAACTCAAAAAGAAACACCCTAAGACACATAGTAGTCAAAATTGTTGAATGTAAATGACAAGAGTTCTGAAAATTTCAAAAAGAGCAACATGTTATCTACAAGGGAGTCTCAGTAATATTAAGTGTTGATTTCTCATCAGAATACATGGAAGCAAGAAGGCAGTGGGATGAAATATTTAAAGTATTGAATGAAAACAATTATGGAACAAGAATTTTATATCAGAAGAGATTGTATTTCAAAATGAGCAAGAGATATAATATTCCAGGGAAAAAAAACTTTGGGGGGATATTAACCACTACAAGCAATGCTAAAGGGAGGGCTTCCAAATGAATAGTGAGGAGACTAGACAGTGGATGCTAGAGACAGAAAGAAATAAAGACTTTAGGTAAAGGTAACCATATGGGTGACTATAAATGCAGTACCATTTTACTATATTTTTTCATATGTATACCCACTTCTTATTTCCTATGGGTTTAAAAATGCAAATCTGTAAAAAGGGATGATAAATCTATGAAATGGGAAATACAATGTATATACATAGAATTTGTAACAAGTGCAACAAACAGGTAGGCAGTAAAAGGGGAATAGGAAGAGTGAATGCTATTAAAGTTATATGGGTATCAACCCAAATGTGATTGTTATAGATTTGGGATGTTTAATTTTAACCCTATGGTAACCACAAAGAAAATATAAGAAAATACATACTGAAAAAAATGAGAAGGGACTCAAAATGGTACTATACAAAAAAAAAAAAAAAAAAAAAAAAAGAATAAATATGAAAGTAGACATTAACAGAAGAATTGAGGGTCAAAAGAGGTATGAGATTTACAAAGAACATGCAGCAAAATGGCAGAAGGAAGACCTGCATTTTTGGTACTAACTTCAAATGTAAATGGGTAAGCTCTCTAGTCAAAGGAGAAAGATTAGCAGAATGGATAAAAAGGCAACACCAGCCATATCATGCTCATAAAAAAACTAACCTTAAATTTAAAGACACAAATAGGCTGAAAGTGAAAGCATGGATCAAAAATAAACCATGCCAAGAGTAACCAAAAGTGATTTGGAGTAGCCATACTAATGTGAGATAAAATAGACTTTATGTCAAAAACTGCAATAAGGGAAAAAAAGGTAATGAAAAGAAAAAAAATACTGCCAAAAGAGTTCTTATCAATTATAGATATATATGGAACTAATGGCAAGCCACAAAATATATGAAGCACCAATCGACAACTTTGTAGGGAGAAGAAGGTGATCCTACACTAAGAGTAAGAGACTTATATACACCGCTTTCAATAATGGAAAGAACATCTAGACAGAAGATTAATAAGGAAATAGAAAACTTGAAAGAAACTATAAACTAATTCGATGTAACTCTTCCCTCAATAGCAGCAGAATACCCATTCTTGCCTAATACACATGGATCACTCTCCAGGATCGACCATATATTATATAATAAAATGTCTCAATAAATTAAAAAACTCTGAAATCATACAAAGTATTTTCTCAGATCACAATGGAATGTGGGTAGAAATCTGTAACAGGAGAAATGGAAAATTCACAAATATTTATAAATTTTAAAATGCACTCTTAAAGACCAAGGATCACTGGCAACCAGCCCCAGAATGCCTCAGTCTTCTGGGAGAAACTATCACCCTGATGATGCATTGATTTTGGACTTATCCAACCCTCAAAACTGTGAGCCAATAAATTATCATTGTTTAAACCAAACCACTGCAAGTTATTTGCTTTGTGAAACAGGAAACTAAAACAGATTTGGGACAGACTTTGCTGCTATTGCAAATACCAAAAATGTGGAAACAGCTTTGGAATTGGTCAATAAATAGAGACTGGAAAAATTGTGATCTGCTGGATAGAAAAATCTTAGATCCCTTTGAAGAGACTCTTGATAGAAATATGGATAGTAAAGGAACATTCCATGAGGTCTTAGAAGGAAATGATGAATGTGCTATTAGAAACTAAAGGAAAAAAGATCCTTGTTTGAAAGTAGCAGAAAAACTTGGTGAAATTGAGTTCTGATGGAGGATGGAAGCGTTAACTTTTAAATGATGTACTTTTTTTAGCTGAAAAGATTTCCAACTAAGTATGGAAGGTGCAGCCTGGTTTCTTCTTGTTGCACAAGCAAAATGAAAGAAGTAAGGTATAAGCTGAGAACTGAACTACTGGGCACAAAGAAACCAGAATTTGATGATTTGGAAAATTCTGAGCTGATTCAGATAGTATGTTCTGAGACTAGGGCCTGTAGTGGATCTATCTGAGAATACTGGAACTAAAGACCGTGAGTTCCTGGCAAACAGAGCTTCATATGAGGAGTTAACTGAGCTTGGATACAGTTACCTATTTTAGTGGAAGTCATGATTGGAAAAGCAGGTATGCAGGAAGGATCCTTGGAAGTCCTTCTGTCTGATGGTTTGGGTATCTGTGAGCTGCACCCAAAGCCCACAAGGTTTTTTGCAAAATGTGTGTGAGTAGAATGACTGTCTGCCTATAGTGAAAGGTATAGAGTAAAGACAAATTGAGAATGGCTTTATAGGCAGAACCATGAAAGCTGGACCAAAGTGATGCCCTTGTGCAAAGAGAGCTGTGGAAAAGGTGAGTCTGCTTTAAGTTTGGAGGGGCTGGCCATATGCCCCAGCATATGGAGGAAATGACCTTCACCTTGCTGTTCAGGGAGAGTACTGCCATCCTAGTGCTCAGAGAGAATGAGGCCTTGGGACAAGGTGTTTGTGGAGAGCCTGCTCAAGAATTGGAAGATTAAATATGTTCGGGATGTCAGTTCCACTCAAAGCCATTTACAGGTTCAATGCAATCCAATTGCATTGAACTTTCCAACAGCTTTATTTGTAGAAATGGAAAAGGCAATTATTAAATTTACATGGAAGGTTAAGGCACCCCAAATAGTCAAAAACATCTTCAATGAGAACAGAATTTCCCGATTTAAAACTACAGTGGTCAAAGTAACATAGTTCTAGCACGAGGACAGACTTATAAAAAATGTAATCAAAATGAGAGTTCAGAAATGGGCCCTCACATCTACAGGCAACTGAATTTTATCAAGGGTGCCAGGTCCATTCAATTTGTAAAGGATATTCTCTTTTAAATATTTTTCTAGGAAAACTGAATATCTATATGAAAAGAATGAAAGGTGATTCCTTCAGCACACCATATAGGAAAAGCAACTGAAATGGGATGAAAGACCTAAATATAAGAATCAGAAATATAAAGCTCCTAGGAGAAAAAGTAAGGAAACACCTTCAGGACCTTGGGCTAGGCAATGCTTTCTTTACTTTATACCAAAAGTATGAGCAAAAGAAGAAAAATAAATAAATAGGACTTCATCAAAATTAAAAATTGTGCATCCAAGGACTTCATCATGAAAGTAAACAACATACAGAGGGCAGAAAATACTTGGAAAACCCATATGCAATATGGGTTTAATGCACAGAATTTCTAAAGAAATTCTGCAAATAAGCAACTAAAGAGCAACGGCTAAGTAAAAAAGGAGAAATATCCTTGAATAGATTTGTACCCAAAAAAGACATAAAAGTAGCCAAAATGCACATGAAAAGATGCTCAACATCATTAGGTATTAGGGAAATGTAATTCAAAACCACAATATGATAGTTTTTCATACCCAGTGGAATGGGTACTATTAACAAAATGAAAAATCACAAGTTTTGGAGAGGACATGGAGAACAGGAAAATTGTTTGTTGTTGTTGGGAGTGTAAAATATGACAGTCACTGGAAAACAGTATAGCAGTCCCTTAGAAAGTTAATTATAGAATTACCTTATGACTTGCAACAAAATGTGGTATGTACATATAATGGAATATTATTCAAAAGTTAAAATAATGAAATCTGATACATGCGACAACATGGATTACCTCGAAGACCTCATGTTGTGTGAAATAAGCCTGGCACAGGACAAATATTGTATGATCTCACTGTATGAAAAACTAGAATAAGCAAATTCATAGAGTCAGAAATTAGATTACTAGTTACTAGAGTCCTGGGTGGGAGGAAGAATGGATAATGAATGTTTCATTAGTTCAGGTAATGCAAAATGTTGGTAGTTGAGGTGGTGATGATAACATTATATTGTGAATATAATTATCACTATTAAATTATATATTTTAACATGATTAAAGGAGGAAATTTTGGGTGGTAAACATGTTACTAGTATAAAAAACCATTAGATGAACACTAATATGAACTATGAACTATAGGTGATAGTGCAATTATAATAATATTATCTCATTATTTGTATCAAAGGACTACACTAATGCAAAATGTTAACAAACGTTAATAACGGGTGTGGGTATATGGCAACTCTGTTTTTTTGCATGATTTTTCTGTAAACCTACAATTCCATAATTTTAAAAAATCCTGATATTCAAAACAAAGTATAGGCATGCAAATATATAGGGCTACAAGTCCAATAAATGTCAATAGAATTAAGCCTCAGGAGATTCAGACATTTTAGTTAGCAGGTAATAATAATAAACTCATTTTATTGATATATTAAGGAAAATAGAAAAAAAATGAGAAAATTGATTACAATATGAAGACTGCAGCAGATATTTGGAATCTATATAAAGATTCAAAATATATGTACCAAATATACATAAGAGAATTAAACAATATAATACCTAAATTTAAGAACAAATTCAATTATTTTATTTTAATTTATTATTATTTTTTAATTTTATTTTATTTTAACCCCACAGTTAGGAAATGGTGAAGCACATTATGGTAGAATAGTTTATCATAACAAAAAAGAAATCAATAATATGAAATTTTATATTTAGATGAAAATATCTTTTACCTAGTATTGTTAAGTGAAATAATTATGACATAATTATGTCAAAAACGCATTTAGATGCATAAAAATGGAAATGTTAGGAAGATTATTTTTAAAAAGGTTTTTTTGAAAGAATGGACTTGTGAACTAGAAGACAGGCAAATAACAAACATCCAATATGGGACATAGGGAGAAAAAAGAAAGTTGGAAAAACTGGGGAAATAGAAGACAGTGTAAGAGATGTGTGGCAGGTGTTTCAATTTTCATTGTGTCTTCATAATATTCTATCCACTGACTAAAGCTTACCTAGAATAAGCACTGAATATATTTTTTATTAACACAAAATAATAAGAAATTTTTATATTTTATTGGCCCATTCTGCTGCTTATTTCTACTTCTTCAAATGTTTATACATACTTTTTGGGACATTATTTCAGGTTAAAATAAAACAATACTTACAATATAAAAGTAAAAATAATCCTAAGAATTCTATTCCTTCACTGTTGTTGTTTACATTATGTATGTCTCTGAAGTTTAATGCACAAAAATATCAGTTCCCAAGAGTAACGATGAAAATTGTTCATCTTAACTTCAGGGTGCACTCATCAGTGCCATCTCTCTCCAGAGACATTTAAATTATTTTCCAAAAAAATCCCAAATGACTAGCTTGAAAAAAAATTTTAAATGCCTGTTCTTGTTGGAAAGAGCATTTTAAAAACCCATCACCATCTCCTTATTAGTTGACCTGGGTGAGTCCACTGAACTGGGACAACTCTGCTGAGAGTCAGGGCTCAACTGGTACATGAACAAACCAAAGATTTAAGTCTCTGGGACATATATTTAACAAGTATAGTGTTAATTATAGGTTCAAATAAAAGGGGCAGAAGAGCCAAGTATAGGGAAACTATAAATGAGTCTAACTCTGTTACACTGGGGAGCATAAATTCCAAAGTTAGGCCCACTGAGGGAATTGTCATGCATGACATTGCAGTGACAGATACAGGCCATTATACATTTGTCATAACCTATAAAAGTGTGCAGGGCAGAGTGTAAACTATAATGTAAGCTATAGTCCACGGTTAGTAACAATGCTTCAAAATGTGTTCATCAATTGTAACAAATGTAACACATTAATGAAAGGTGTCAATGTGGGAAAGTGTGGGAGGCAGAGGAGGTGGAGCATATTGGAATTTCCTATATTTTTAATGTAACCTTTATATAATCTAAAGCTTCTTTAAAATTTTTTTTTAAAAACCCATATTGCTCTGTGGAAGGTGAAGGACTTAAGATTTTACAACACATCTTTCTCTCCAAAGAGTTATTTAGAGCCAAGTAAAATATTCTCTTAGGTGGGTGCTCTCAGCATGGAGGATTTGAGAATAGTTTTTATTTTCATGGAAATTTTTGGAAACAGATATTAAATATCTGGCTTTGGATTGTACTTTTGAAAGAGTCCTTCACATTTCAAGTGTTTTCTGTCTCACCAATTCTCATTTTCATTTTATACAGCTTACCTCTTTCCCATAGCTTTTGTTTCTTGATTCTTCCTCATGGATTGAACACGAACACTCTTATGAAGTTAAGGCTTTGCTTAATTAATCAGCAAAATGTACAACTTTATCATCTCAATTTGCCTGATTCTCTGTAACTATTGCCCTGAATCTGAAAAAAAGGCATCTTCCTTTTCTTTTCTTTTTTCTTCTTTTCTTTCTTTTTCTTTCTTTTCTCTCTTTTCTTTTCTTTTTTCTTTTCTTCTGTTCTCTTTTCTTTTTCCTTTCCTTTCCTTTTTCTTATTCCTTTTCATTTTTCTTTCTTTCTTTTTTTTTTTCTTTATTCTTTCTAGGTCTAAATTTTCTTTTCTTTCCTTTTTCTTTTTTCATGATCTCTGGGTCTGAATTCCTGTTCTGTAACCAATTTCCAATCTCTGATAAGGGTCTATTTTACTTCAATCTCCTCCCATACTTCTGAGCAACATATACATACCAAAGACACAGTTACTCAATGAAAGACTCTGCAGTACTACCTGAGCCTCACACTTTCATTTTACATGGATTGACTGCTGGGTGGGTCTGCTCAGGGAGCTGATACCATTGATTGAGACATTCAGATTTCTCACCATGTTACCAACTCTTTCCTCAATCTCAAGTTGCAGGACTTTTTGAATTCTTTGCTTGTGTCTGGATATACCTTCTCCCAGCATCTGGGTCTATGTTAGCTTTCTATCTGGTCTTCCCCCTGCTTTAGGTAAAGGGTTTTCTCATTGCCACAATATTACAATCTCACTAACAGGATCATCTTGCCAAATTCCACCTATACAACACATAAATGGGTCATTGTGCAATACAATCAAAATCAGAAGCAAACTGGGAGTCTATTAAACTCTTCAGAAGAAAAGCTTCAAATACTAACTCACACGTAAAGTCAAGCAACAGACCATTTATATTTGAGGATTCAAACTGCTTCTATATAGCATTATATAATGGTAATTATATTCTCCAGTTCTCACCTGTTTCCTTTTTCCTTTTTTTACTCATTTCATAACTTAGTTGGATGACTTTACTATGGCAGACTAATACACAAACTCTAAGACATCATTACTTAATATTATTTATATCATGGAATTCATTCCATGGAATTCATAATTACAAGTAACTTGTAATTATGCTGCCATTAGAGATTTAGCTAATATGTTCTTTTCAGTGACTGTTTCAAATGCCTCTTAGCCTCACTTTGCTTTCACCTCTGAAGGGACACACCCGAACTGGTGTAACACATTGAATTATGTAACACAAAAAAGGGACATGTTATTCATCTTAATTTGCATTCCCGTGGAAATAGATTCATTGTACCTGGGAACATTTGAAAATATTAATTTTATTTATGATGTGACACAACTGAATCATGGTGGTTCTTAACATATATTACTGGACTCCTTTATAAAAGGAAGAAATTCAGAAGCAATGAGTTAGAGCTAAGGCCTTGCAGAAAGAAGTTGGAAGTAAGCAGAAATCAGATGCAAGGGGGAAGACATTGCCATAGGGCACAAGACAGAAATATTAGTCAAGGTACCCCAAGAATCTTGGCAAGCCAGCACCAAAACACTACAGATTTAGGGAAAGAGCATGGTCATGCAGATGCCTTGCATTTGTACTTCTAGTCTCTGAAATTGTGGGTCTATATAGTCCCATTGTTTAAGCAAAACTATTTTGTCTTTTTTGTCATAGCATCCTGACAAATTAAAATTTCTGGGTAGCCTTTTAGTGTCTCAGCAGCTTTGCCATCTCACACAATATTTGTAGTCAAAATCTGAAGTGAATCCAACTTTCTAGAAGAAGACAGCTATAATATTACTTTGACAATATTCTCCTTCTAGGGCATTAATTTGACACACTCATTCAAGACAAGCAAATACTTACAAAGGGCCTCACAAATAAAGGGATGGGTCTCTGCCCCATATATAGTACAAGATCCCACTGCCTCAGTTAAATTCCTCAAAATTATTTGCTAAATCATTGGCCACTCTATCCCTTACATTATTAGGAAACAGGCACTGACTCTCTCAGCACCCATGATTAAACAAACCTAGTATATTGTGTTCTGGATGCAACTTAGACCTCATTTACAAATTTTACTTACTCCCTATTACTTGCAAACCAGCCCATCTTGAATGGAGCTCTAGAATCTGTCCAAATTGCAATAAAAAGACTCCTGTTAATGCCTTCAAAGACTACTTCTCTGTAAAGGCTTTATCAAGCTCTCCTCATATATCCAGGAGTCAAGGCCAATGCATGATGGTCATAGTTTGCCTATAGTTTTCTGATGCAAGAAACTGTCCTTCTCTGTGCCAGGGTAAATCCCACTACAGTCATAATTGCTAGCCTCTTACCGGAAATAGAGCTGTCACAGGCCTAGGCCAGCAACTCTCTACACCCAGCTTCTTGGAAGTAGCACCATGTAAGCTCAGCACAGCCACGGAGACCTCCTTGCTTCAGGATAGCACCAAACCTGCTTTTGGCTTAACAAGTGGTGGTATACCCTATCCTCAGTAACTTGCAAGACTCAATAGTGTTTGAGAAGGTCACCTTTATCCCAGACATCTTTAGATGTGCTCCCCTGAAAGGGGAGCATTTTCAGAACAACTGAGCAAACAGTACTGTTTAATATAAATAACACCTAATGCTTTGAAAAGACTAAGACAATAGACAAAGCCTGTCAATATTGATGGAGAAGGAGGAAAATTATAAAGGAATGATACTTAAAAATGTAGACAAAACACTTAGGAAGAATAAAAATGTCAGATTATTATTTGAAACAACTTTTACATGTATGTTTTAAAATTTGAATTAAACTAAGATTTTCTAGAAAACTATAACTGTTCCAAAAGAACAGAGAATAAAGAGAAGAAATAAAAGTAAGTAATTATGCAGCTATAAATCTAACACAAAATATCATCATATCTAGATTAATTTTAGGACAATTTTACTAAAACTTCAAAGAACAGCATAGCAACAACATCAAATTCTTTGTCTTTTACAAATTTTTATACTTAGAAAAAATTACCAACTCACTTTATGACTATATTGTATCTTTTATATCATACAAAATGATTAAATGATATCATAATGAAAATAAGCAAGATATAACCATTCTTAAATGTAAATATTACCAAGTAAATATTATCTCAACAATGTAAGGATGGTAGTAAATGACTTGAAAAAATATAAAATGCCATCCCCCACATTAAAAAGTTTAAGGAGAATATCTGTGACAGAATTCTAATACATACAAATAAAAGCATATGATGAAATGTAACAATAATTTATGGTAAAATTAATAGAAGATTTTTAATTGGAGGGAGCATTTATAAGGGATATTACTATTAATAATGCTAACTAAAATAATAGGAATTTTTTATTGCTTTAATCTGTCAAGCTGTTCTCTAAATTCTTTACATTTTATTAGATGCTTTAATCCTAAAAAAAACAACCATATGATATTATAAATTAGAGGTAATAGCTAAAAGTTTGATATATGTATGATCATATGTAGTTTCTTAAATCT
>JAKSZT010054409.1:336723-347073 GCA_026826555.1 Tolypeutes matacus
CAAAAGTGTTTAATTTTGAGGAGGTCCCACTTATCTATCCTTTTCTTTTTTTGCTCATGCTTTAGGTGTAATGTTTAAGAGAGTGCTGCCTTCCAAAAGACTTGAAGATGTTTTCCTCCATTTTTTTGAGGAGTTTTATGGTTATTGTTTTTATATTTAATTCCTTGATCCATTTTGAGTTAATTTTTGTAGAAAGTGTGAGAATATGTTCCTATTTCTTTCTTTTGGATTTGGCCATCCAGTTCTCCCAGGACCATTGCTTCAATAGGCTGTTCTGTCTCAGTTGGGTGTACTTAACAGTCTTGTAAAAAATCACTTGACTGTACATGTGAGGATCTATTGCTGAGTTCTTGATTTGGTTCCATTGGTCAGTCTGTTGTCTTTATGCCAGTACCATGCTCTTTTTACCATTGTAGTTAAGTAATATGCTTTTATGTCAGGAAGTGAGATTACTCCAACTTTGTTCTTTTTTTTAAGCCATTTTTGGCTCTTCTGGGCACCTTACCCTTCCAAATAAATTTGATTATTGGCTTTTCGATTTCTGCAAAAAAAGCTGTTGGGATTTTTATTGGGATTGTATTGAATCTATAAATCAGTTTGATTGGAATTGACATCTTAATGATATTTAGTCTCCCTGTCTATGAATACAGAATATCCTATATATTTGACTTTTCTTTGGTTTCTTTTAGCAATGTTTTGAATGAATGGAGGAAAGAAGTCTTAAGTTTTTAAATGAAACCAATTAAATTTTCTTAAGATTCTATTTATATATATTAACATTTGAATTGAGATTATATATATTTCATTCAGATTATCCATAACTCTACTAAAATGTATAAGTGTAAATAAGTGACTATATGGGGGCCAAGATGGCGTTAGTGTAGGAGGGCACACACTGCAAGCTCCCAGAGCAAGGTGGATTGTGGACAGGGTCCTGCCCGGGGGTGTATGCTGTGCATGCATGGAGTGAGAAGCTTGGGACATCTATCTGCGTGGATCAACGACATGGACGGAATGGTAGAGATTCGTGATTTTTAAGCTTGCCAGTGGTGGTTGGCACGGATGGCTGAGCCCAGTGGTTAGGGAGAAAAAAAATAAAACGGCCAGTTGGAGCCACGAGCAGGGCTCAGCAACCAGAAGTCAGGGCTTAGTGGGAGGGGGCACTCTCTAAGGGGACGCTCTGCTAAAGGGGTGAGAGATTTTTATTTTCTGGGGATTTGGCCGCCTGGAGCCCCTTGGACCTTGGGAGAACAGAACAGCTGGAGAGAATTGGCTCCCGGTGGAGGGGAGGGGTGATTCTGTTCCAGGAGGGAGTTGATTTGCCTAGCTGCCCAGGGCTAAGCCCTGGGCTGCCACAGAGCCAGGAAGACGGGACACTCTCCAAAGGAGGGAGGGTTCTGTTGGAAGACAGAGAAGGTAATTTTTTTTTTTTCTCATCGATCTGGCTGCCTGGACCACCCCATAGCTTTGGGGAGCAGATAAGAAGCAGCATCAGGCTGAGAGGAGAGACGAATCTGCACAGTCAAACTGATTTACATAGCAACCCAGTGACACTGCTGTTCGGCTCCAGAAGGGGCTGAGTTGGCCGTCTTTAGCACTCTGCACTAACATCAGAGCTACAGCTACCCTGGGGAGTCCAGGAAGTGGGACGTGCTTGATTAATTTCCACGGGGTCCCCTCCGTAAGGGGGTTGGTCTAGAGGACAAATTATTTTGGATCCTGTATTTTGCCCCCACCCCCCAAAAAAAGTGAGAAGGTCACTTCAGTAAATGAAAAATAAATTCTTTTTAATTTAGTTTAATAGCTAAAAGCTGTTTCAGGCCCTGCGTTTAGAACCCTGCGGGAATCATTGACCCTCCTTAGCTCTGTTTGACTGTTTGCCTGTGTGGTTCTTTGGTTTATCTCTGTTTATTTCTGGTCTCTTGTTTTTCTCTCTTCTTTCCTCCCCTCTTTCTTTTTTTCTTTCATTTTTAAAAATTAGGTGGTGCTAGCATGTCGCTTCTTTGCTGTGCTTCTTCTTCAGTTATTTCCCACTCGCTGTCTATATTGATTTTGTATTCCAAACTATTGCTTATCCTTTCTTCATCTTTCTGCCTTCTGCATTCTGTTGTGGCTCTTAGATACAACATTTTTTCATAGGCCCACAACTTAAAGGTGTCAATTTCTATTCCATTTATTTTGTTTTCTTCTTTTTTTTTTTACTAGTAGTAACTTTTTCCTTTCAGCCCTTTCTTTACTATTTCTCTCCCACCTCATAATTCTAGCCTTCTAAATCACTATATATATATTCCTCCATTTGTTCCCAGTCCATTGTAGGGACTCCACTTTTTTCCCTATTACTCTACAGTGCCTACACAAGTTAAATATTCATCTCATTAAGTCTCATTTGGCCCCTCTTCTAACTTTTATCAATATTACTCTTATCCTTCTGCCTTCCTTACATCTTTTGATTCCTCTGGTCCTAACTTTTTGCCTTCAAGGGAACATAGAAAGAAGCAAGGAAATAAAATAAGAAGAAAAAGTGCCAAAGAGAAAACTTTACTCAAACCAGAACTACCAGCTAAATAAAACTCTAGAGCATAGAGAAGAGCTAATCAACTGAACAAACCCATCAAATAATATGATGACCAGAGGGCAACAAAAAAATTCTAATCACTCTGAGAAACAGGAAAACATGGACCAGTCCAACGAACAAATTAAAAGGAATTTATCACAGGAAGTGATGCAGAACATCGAACAACTAATCAAAGCTATCCAAACAAATATCATGGACCAATTTAAAGAAGTAAAGGGAGAGATTAAGGATATAAAGAAGACACTGGGAGAACATACTGAAGAAATTGCAAACATGCCTAAAAGGATAATGGATATGATGGTGAACAATGGCACAATCCAAGAAATCAAAAAGATGCTGGATTCACATAACAGCAGATTTGAACAGGCAGGGAAAGAATTAGTGATATGGAAGACAATACAGCTGAAATCAAAGATATAGTAGAACAGATAGACAAAAAGATAGAAAAAATCCACCATGGAATCAGGGAATTAACCGATAATACAAAACACACAAACATATGCATTATGGGCATCCCAGAAGGAGAAGAGAAGGGAAAGGGAACACAAGGAATGTTGAAGGAAATAATGGCTGAAAACTTCCCAACTCTATTGAGATAGATGGATGTGCAGATCCAGGAAGCACAACACATCCCAAATAGTTTAAATCCCAAGAGGTCAACTCCAAGACATATACTTGTCAAAATGTCCAATGCGGAAGACAAAGAGAAAATCCTCAAGGCAGCAAGAGAAAAGAGAACCATCACATACAAGGGAAGCACAATAATATTAAGTGCTGAATTCTCATCTGAAACCATGGAGGTAAGAAGACAGTGGTATGACATAATTTAAATACTAAAAGAAAAAATCTTCCTGCTTCGAATTCTCTATCCAGCAAAACTGTCATTTAAAAATGATGGAGAGTTCAAAATATTCACAGATAAACAGAAATTAAGAGAGCATGTCAATAAGAAACCAGCACTTCAAGAAATACTAAAGGAATCCCTACAAGGTGAAAGGAAAAAAAAAGGGAGAGAGAGTTGGAGGAGAATTTAAAAACAACTGAAAAGACAAAAAGAGAAACAAAACAACATATGACATACATTAACCCAAAGAAAAAATGGCTGAAGTAAGAAATTTGTTACGAGTAATAACACTGAATGTTAATGGATTAAATTTACCAATCAAAAGACACAGATTGGCATAATGGATAAGAAAATCTGATCCCTCTATATGCTGTCTACAAGAAACCCACCTTCACCCAGGGATTCAAGGAGGCTGAAAGTGAATGGCTGGAAAACTATTTTACAAGCTAACAATAGCCAAAAAAGAGCAGGAGTAGCTATTCTAATATCAGACAAAATAGACTTTAATGCAAAACTATTGTAAGAGATAAAGATGGACACTACATATTAGTAAAAAGAGTAATCTCTCAAGAAGAGAGAACAATCATCAACATTTACGCACCTAATCGGGGTGCCTCAAAATACGTGCGACAAACTCTGGAAAAACTAAGAGGAGAAATAAATGCCTCTACAATTATAGCAGGGGACTTCAACACACCACTATCATCATTAGACAGAACATCTAGATGGAGAATCAATAAAGAAACAAAGGCACTCAACAATACATTAGAAGAACTGGACTTAATAGACATATACAGAACATTACACCCAAATACAGCAGGATTTACATTCTTCTCGAGTGCACATGGAACATACTCCAAAATAGACCACATGCTAGGCCACAGAACAACTCTCAATGAATTCAGAAAGATTGAGATTATACAAAGTGAATTCTCTGACCACAATGGAATGAAATTGGAAATCACTAAGGGCCAAAGAAACAGGTTAGGCACAAGGATATGGAAGTTAAACAACACACTTTTAGACAAACAGTGGGTCAAAGAGGAAATCTCAAAAAAATTAGAAACTACCTTGAAACTAATGAAAACGACACCACAACATATCAAAACCTATGGGATGCAGCAAAAGCAGTCCTGAGAGGGAAGTTCATAGCCATAAATTCATATATTTAAAAAAGAAGAAAGAGCTAAAATTGAAGACCTAACTGCGCACTTCGAGAAATGGAAAAACAACAACAAACTAAACCAAAAGGAAGTAGAAAGAAGGAAATAACAAAGAGTAGAGCAGAACTAAATGAAATAGAGAATAAGAAGGCACTGGAAACAATAAAAAAACCAATAGCTCGTTCTTCAAGAATATCAATAAAATTGACAAACCCTTAGCCAGACTAACAAAGGAAAAGAGAGAACAGAATCAAATACATAAAATAAGGAATGAGCAAGGGGATATCACTACTGATCCCACAGAAATAAAAAGTATCATAAGAGTATACTTTGAAAAATTAAATGCCAACAAGAATGATAATTTAGAGGAAATGGACAACTTTCTAGAAACCCACAAATAGCCTACATTGATGAAAGAAGAAATAGATGAACTCAACAGTCCAATTACAAGTAAAGAGATAGACTCAGTCATCAAAGACCTCCCAACTAAGAAGAGTCCAGGACCAGATGGCTTCACAGCTGAATTCTACCAAACATTCTGAAAAGAGCTAACACCAATTCTACTTAAGCTCTTCCAAAAAATAGAGGTAGAAGGAATATTGCCTAACTCATTCTATGATGCCAACATTACCCAAATACCAAAACCAAACAAAGGTAACACAAGAAGGGAAAATTACAGACCAATATCGCTAATGAACCTAGATGCTAAAATCCTCAACAAAATACTTGCTAATCACATTCAACAACATATCAAAAGGATTATCCACCATGATCAAGTGGGTTTCATCCTGGGTATGGAAGGATGGTTCAATATAAGAAAATCAATCAATGTAATACACCACATAAGCAGATTGAAAGAAAAAATTCACATGATCATCTCTATAGATGCAGAAATCATTCAACAAAATACAGCCTCTTTCCTCATAAAAACACTACAAAAGATAGGACTAGATGGAAACTTTCTGAATATGATAAAGGGTATATATGAAAAACCCAAAGCTAACATCATTTTCAATGGTGAAATCCTAAAAGCCTTCCCTCTGAGATTGGAAACTAGACAAGGATACCCACTATCACCACTCCTATTTAACATTGTCTTAGAAGTATTCACGCCAGCACTGAGACAAGAAAAGGACATAAAAGGCTTCCAGATTGGAAAAGAAGAAGTAAAAATTTCATTATTTGCAGATGACATGATCCTATACATTGAAAGTCCTGAGAAATCTACAACAATCTAGATTCTATAAATCTAGAATTTATAAAGGAGTTCAGTAATGTTGCAGGCTATAAGAACAATGCTCAAAAATCAGTAGCATTTCTGTACACCAATAACGAGCAAACTGAGGAGGAAATCAGGAAAAAAATACCATTTATAATAGTAACTAAAAGAATCAAATATCTAGGAATAAATTTAATTAAAGATGTAAAGTACTTATATACAGAAAACTATACAACACAGTTAAAGGAAATCAAAGAAGACCTTAATAAATGGAAAAATATTCCCTGTTCATGGATAGGAAGACTAAACATCATCAAGATGTCTATCCTACCCAAACTAATCTACAGATTTAATGCAATCCCAATGAAAATCAACACTGTATTTTTTAAGGAACTGGAAAAACTAACCACAAAATATATTTGGAGAGGCAAGAGGCCCCGAATTGCCAAAGACATATTGAAAAAGAAAAATGAAGTTGGAGTTATCACACTACCTGACTTTAAATCATACTACAAAGCCACAGTGATCAAAACTATGTGGTATTGGCACAAGGATAGACCTACTGACCAATGGAACCGGATTGAGAGTTCTGATATAGATCCTTGCATATACAGTCATCTGATATTTGACAAGGCCACGAAACCCACTCAGTTGGGAGAGAGTGGCCTCTTTAACAAGTGGTGCTTGGAGAACTGGATATCCATATCTAAAAGAATGAGAGAAGAATACCATCTCACACCTTATACAAAAATCAACTCAAGATGGATCAAAGATCTAAATATAAGAGCCAAAAGCATAAAAACCTTGGAAGATAATGTAGGGAAGCATCTACAGGACCTTGTAATAGGAAATTGTTTCATGAAATTCACAGCCAAAGCACGAGAAAAAATAGATAAATGGGATCTCATAAAAATTAAAAACTTCTGCACCTCAAAGGATGTTATTAAGAAAATAAAAAGGCAGCCTACCCAATGGGAGAAAATATTTGGCAACCATATATCTGATAGGAGCCTAATATCCTGCATATATAAAGAAATACTACACCTTGAAAATAAAAAGACAAACAACCCATTTAAAAAAATGGGCAAGTGACCTGAAAAGACACTTCTCCAAGGAAGAAATACAAATGGCTAAAAAGCACATGAAAAAATGTTCAACATCGTTTGCTATCAGGGAAATGCAATCAAAACTACAATGAGATACCATCTTACACCCATCAGAATGGCAGCTATTAAAAAACAGTAGGCACTAAATGTTGGAGAGGATGTTGGGGGATAGGAACCCTCGTCCACTGCTCGTGGGACTGTGGTATGGTCCAGCCACTGTGCAGGACAGTTTGTCGGTTCCTCAGAAAACTAACAATAGATCTTCCGTATGATCCAGCAATTCCACTGCTGGGTATATACCCAGAAGAACTGAAAGCAAAGACACAAACAGATACATGCACACCAATGTTCATAGTGGCATTATTCACCATTGCCTAAAGTTGGAATCAGCCCTAGTGCCCATCAACAGATGAATGGATAAGCAAAATGTGGTACATACATACAATGGAATATTACTCAGCTGTAAGAAGGAACAAAGTGCTAACACATGGAATAATGTGGATGAATCTTGGAGACCTTATGTTGAGTGAAGCAAGCCAGGCACTGAAGGATGAACATTATGTGACCTCACTGATTTGAACTGAGGAAAATGAGCAGTCTCTGAGAACCATTGTCTGAAAGATAGGTTAACAAGGGAGAGAAAGAGAAGAGCAGGCTTTGAGCCATCACCCATATGGACATAATCTATGGTAAAGGGATAGAGTATAATTGCATATTGCAGGATAGGACAGATGGGTAGTGATATTACTGGGTTTGGTGGTGCAGCGTTGATAGGTGGGGTAGATTCGGAAGGGCAGGTTCAAATACCCAAGGCATGTAACTATGAATCTTGACATTCCATGACTCAAGACAGGGGAGTGTCATATGCCCCAGGGAGGTGGGGAGGAAGGAACAGTTAAGATCTAATGGGGTATTTAGTGGTCATGGGAAAGGATTTTCATTACCTTACAGTAATGGACACAGGACATGGTAAACATCATCAAAACTTATTAAACTGTATCGTCTAAATTGTAAACTATACTGTAAATCATTGACAATGTTTAGTTGCTATATTTTGCTATCTACATAACAGTTATAACAATGCTAACATCCAAAAAAAGGGGGGGGGGATTAATATGGGGTGGGGAAGGCGGGTTGGTTTGGTATCTGGGAATCTCTGGTACTTCCTGTGTGACTTTGCTGTGACCTAAAACTTCTTTGAAAATGAAATGAAAATTTTGGAGACACTGGGGATTGAGAGTGGGAAGGTGTCACAGCACACCGGACATCCGGTAACACAGTGATAAAAGGAAAAAAAGAATATTTTTTTTAAAAAAAGGCATTTCTTTTGCTTTTGTTCCCATTTTTTTGAATGTCCCAATCTGCTAATTATATTTTCTTTTGTTTTGTCTTTTGTTTGATTGTTTTTTTTTTTTTTCCCTGAGTTTCCTTATGTTTGTCTCTTGCATGTAAGCTTATCATTGGTTCTTTTTCCTATTAAGTGTATTTGATTATTATATGGGCTTCATTTTCATGGAAGATTTAGATCACAGAAGGTTTACAATGGGTACTGCAGGGATTATTGGTGGGGGGTGTCTGGGAGGGGGGATCAATGGGGGTAAGTTCATCTGAATATACATGAAAGATATACAAAATTGTTCAAAAGATCAAAGGATAGGGCATGGTCATGGTGGGTGGACAATCACTCAATAAATCAGGGAATCTGAATTCCTAGCCTGGAGAGCTCTGCCACATTCTCCAAGGGAGCAGCAACTGTCTTCTGAATGCAGGGACAGTGTCTGTCAAAAGAGGATGGCCCATTGATGAGTTCTTGTTATTGATGACTACCCTTATGAGTCTTTGCTCTTGTAACTGAAACTTAGCTTACTGTTATTGGTGCCTAAAAGTTGCCACCTGAGAGCCTCCTTGTTGCTCAAATGTGGCCTCTCTCTAAGCCAAACTCAGCATATTAATGCATTACCTTCCCCCCAATGTGGGACGTGACTCACGGTGATGAGCCTCCCTGGCAATGAGGGATTAATACCAAGTGCCAACTGGCAACACAACTGGAAAAAGACCTTGAATAAAGGGGGAAAAGGTAAAGACAAATGAGTTCAAATGGCTAAGAGACTTCAAAGAGAGTCGGGAGGTCATCCCAGAGGTAACACTTACACACACCTCAGTAGGAGCTCATAGAACATCAAAGTGCATATCACCCCACACAGAGGGGCTCCTGGGAGCTCTGGAGACACCCAGGTCCTATATAAGGGGGGATAGCCCCAAAGACTGATGCCTTATCAGTGGGCTTTATTTTGGAATCTGTGCTCCTGAGAGTGACAGAATTGGACTCAAATTAAGTCCTCCCTGCACATGGTTCATCAGTCCCTTCTATTAAAACCTATATGTGATGCAGAAGTTTTTAGGTATACTTCCAGAGACTGGAGCCTCTGGCCTACATATGTGCCAGGTGTGCATGGAATCTTGGTGGAGCTGCAACTCCTACCCTACAGCTCAATGGACTCATCCAAGTCACCTGGCGAGGAGACAATGATGGGCAACGGGCATACCAGGGAATGGAGAGGGCCTGCATCTGCAGGCAGGATCATCCCACCCACCATATCCATGGGATATAAGCCCTCTCTCACTTGGAGTTGGAGTGGACATCACCATCCCAGTCCCCTCAGGATTGGGGGAAGTACTATGAACTAGAGTGGACTTAATAGTATTCTGTTGTACAGATATGGTGTATCTAGCAATGGAAGAAATTATAACAGTGAGGCGGAGCTGGTGGCCACTGGACACTTTTGGGGCAGGGAGGGGATGTGCAGTTGAAATACAGAAGCTTTATCGGGACTTGGAAGTTGTCCTAAGTGCCGTTGTGGCAACGGATGTAGGCCATTTTAAATCAGCACACACCATTCAGAACTGTGTGGAAGACAGTGTGGTCTACGATGTGAACTGTGGTCTGTGGTTGATGGCAAGGACCCAGAATGTGTAAGTCCATTGAGGGTGGTGGGCCACAATTGTGGGAAACGTTTGTGTGGGATGTGGTGGGAGGTGTGGGAGGTGGGCAAAATGGGAATCCCTGTAGGTTTCGTGTAATATTTAGGTAATCTAAGCTCCTGTTTAAATATATATATATGTATATATATATACATAAATAACATTTTTGTAAGCAAATGCACATATATGCATATATATTTATATATCATTTTACAAATATTGGTATGTATTGTGAAAAATTTGATTTTTACCCACAATAAAAAAAAATGTCTTACACACACACAAAAAAATAAGTGACTATATGTATATATGTGAAATTTATGATTGTGCATATATTTATATGGTCTATGATTGTGTGTAAATGTATATAAGTTTCTAATTGTGCCCCCTCCTTCCATTTTTAATATTTGAATCGAGGATACTTCTATTGGACAAATTCATTGCATTTTTCCATTGTTAAA
>JAKSZT010054409.1:384969-403079 GCA_026826555.1 Tolypeutes matacus
AAAGAAAGAAAGAAGACCCCTATCTGACATGTTATACAAAAGTTAACTCAAAATGGATCAAGGACTTAAATAAAAAACAACAACCTTAAAACTCCTAGAGTAAAATGTAGGAAGATATCTTCACGATCTTGTGGTAGGTGGTAGTTTCTTAAACCTTATGCCCAAAGCCCAAGAAAATATAGATAAATTGGACATCCTCAAAAGTCAGCATTTTTGCACCACAAAAGACTTTGTCAAAAGGGTGAAAAGGCAGCGACTCAATGGGTGAAATTATTTGTTAATCACATATCTGATAAGGATTTAATATCCATGATATATAAGGAGATTATACAACTCAACAATAAAAAGACAAAGTATCCAATTGAAAAATGGACAAAAGACTTGAAAAGACAACTGTCCAAAGAAGAAATACAAATGGCAAAGAAACACATGAAAAAATGTTCAACATCAGTAGCAATGAGGGAAATGCAAATCAAAACTACAATGAGATACCATTTCACACCTATTAGACTGGCCACTATGAAAAAGGCAGAAAATGGTAAATGTTGGAGAGATGTGGAGAGATAGGAATACTTATTCACTGTTGGTGGGAATGAAGAATGGTACAGCCACTGTAAAGAACTGTTTGGCAGGTCCTAATGAAGTTGAATATAGACTTGCAATGGGACCCATCAATACCATTGCTAGGTATATACCCAGAAGAACTGAGAAAAGTGACATGAACAGAAGATATCTGCACACTGCTGTTAAAAGCAGCATTATTCATGATAGCCAAAAGTTGGAAACAATGCACATGTCCATCAACTAATAAATGGATAAACAAATTGGGGAGTATACATGCAATGGAATATTATGCAGCTGTAAGAATAAATGAACTTGTAAAACATATGACAACATTGATGAATCTGGAGGACTTTATGCTGAGTGAAGTAAGCCAGGCAGAAAAGGGCAAATACTGTATGATGGCCCCATTATAATATACTATTCACATAAATATATGTGTGAAATATAAATATATGAAATATGAGTATGGGTACAATTGCTTATATAAGACCATTTTTCTTTGAAGCTGAACAAATGTAAGTCAATATAAAAAAA
Source organism: Tolypeutes matacus (assembly GCA_026826555.1). Classification (NCBI taxonomy): domain Eukaryota; kingdom Metazoa; phylum Chordata; class Mammalia; order Cingulata; family Chlamyphoridae; genus Tolypeutes; species Tolypeutes matacus. Next base: position 386,068 of record JAKSZT010054409.1, read on the forward strand.
TGTTAATATCAGACAGAAAAAATAAAAACAAACATTATACTAAGTGAAGGAGACCAGACATATTGCATGATTCCATTTATATAAAATGTAAATATAAATGTATATGAAAACATAAGTCAATTTGTAAAGATGAAAGGAGATTAGTGGTTATGTAGGTCTGAGGAAGGAATGCTAAAGGGTGTGGAGTGTTTCTTTTTGGAGTAATGAAATTGTTCTAAATCTTTTGAGAAGATGAATGTACAGCATTGTGATTATAGCAAATTCCATTGGTTGTACACACTGAAATAATTGTATGTTTACTAAAATGTATTAATAAAATTCATTTTTATTAAAAATATATTTGGTAACTATATTTAATAAGTATACTAGATGCTCAAAAAGATATTTGATAATTACATTTAATAAGTATACTAGATACTCAACATATATTTTTATATATTTATATATTATATAATGATATATATATATATATATAGAACTGAATAAAAAACAATATTTGGTAACTATATATAATAAGTAGACTAGATGCTCAACAAGAATTCCTTGGCTGATTAACAAATGATGTGCTGATTGAGAGATTATTGCCAAATATAAGTTGGCAAGTTCATATTTCAAAAGTTTTCCTTATCTTAAAATTCTAATTAATTGCCATAATATACATGAAATCACTTTAGGAATAAAGAGGCATTTTTGTATCCCAGATATCCTCAAGAAAAAGTTTGAGGCAAAGCCTTGGTTGTTAATATTTCTTACTGCCGGAATCAAAAAAGAACTGAGACAGTGAGAGAAAAAGGGTAAATACACAAAATTTATACGAAACTTAAAACTATTCTAGTGAAAACAATTCTGAACAAGGAGGACAAAGTCAGAGGAATCACACTAGCTATGTTAAAGATTTTCCCAAAATCTATAGAGATCAAAGCAATGTGCTACTAGTAAATGATAGATACAATGATAGATGGAGCAGAGGGGAGTCCAGGGAAATAACCACATCTGAACGACATCAAACCTACAGGGGAGGAATGTTGAGAAATTAATATAAAGACACAAAATTAACTCTTCTAGTAGTTGTTGTACACATATTGGGGTTGAATTTAATATTCTCTAAAGACTGTATCCCATGCAGTCCATGTTATACTTTAGAAATATCATTGAATTCACCTTTTAAATTACCCTAAATAAGAATACTTTAAATTAATATAAATACTTTTTTCCAAAATGGCAAATGCATATCATTGCAGAAAGTGTGTTTTCTTCAGGACTCTTTTCTTAGGCTTCATAGGTCTGAATTTTCTAGCTATTCCAGGATTATATTTTTCTTTATATCTATATATTGAAGGGGTTTTCAGTTTTCCATTAGATTTTGTGAAGGTTCTATATAGTACTAAGTACTTTCTTCCTACCAACTGATTTGGATATGTCTCAAGCTGTGTGGTGCTCAGTTAAGTCCAGATCTGTTAATGTTTATGGGCAGAGAGAAATGACATGGCAGTAAAGGTTTAATAAGTTATATATGTATGTATGTATAGGTAACTTATTATACATTATTTGCATTATTATACATAATGCATATATATATGCTTTAATTATTAATTTTACTAGTATAATTTGCAAGTAATAATAAAATATACATTACTTTTATTGTAAATTTTAGAAACACAATTGATTTTCACAAAATGTTTTTTTTATTTCTGCCCAACCCATGTATCCATAATCAACCAATGGTGACAATTCAACAATAATTTGTCAAATTATTAAGTTTATCCCAAACTGCAAACTGTATTCTCTATAGATTTATTGTCTTTAAATATGAGAATATATGAGTTTTCAACATTTATTACCTAAATTTAACTATATTGCATTTAATTATATGTTTGCATAATTGGATTTTTCAAATAATGGCTTTGTTTAGTGACTGTTATGAAGATTTCTTGAAAATTTAACAGTTTGTGCTCAGAAGCTGGTATGAAGTGGTTCTATCCCACCACTCTCTCAGAGTAACATGGCATTGTGTGGCAAAAGTGAAGAGAAGAGAACTGTGGGAAGCATTGAATAATGGCTTTCATAGAAAACTGAGGAAACCTGTCCTTCTAATAATATTTCTGCTTTTTCCTCTGTTATACAATGGATGTCATTTGGGGCATGACACAATTTGAAAGAAATTGGGTAATCTTCAAATAGATGAAAGGATTTTGTTAGGCATATATAAAATTAGAGAAAACATGCCAACTTTTAAATTATAGCTGACATAATATTTCTTGGCTGCAGTATTGCTTTTAATACAAATGAAAAAAAAAAAAGTCTACTAACACTGCACTACTAGATGAGTGTTTGTCTTCTTTTAATTTTCTCAGTAAACCAAAGGGCCATAAGCCTTTAAAAAGTACCTCTTACATTTTGTAACAGATTGTATTATGATGTGATGAGTGTCATTTAAACTTGGAAGTCCCTTGCCTTTTATTGATGAAATGCTTTAAAACATGAAAGTAAAGAGTACATATGCTGTAGCTATATTTATGCTATAGACTCTGCCACTGAATAGCTGTGGAATCTTGAAAAATTTTCTTACCAGATGATCTTGGAACACTTTCAAAAATCATTATATATATTTATATATAAATATCATATATATCCTATACATGTAATTGTATTTTATATATATTATATAAGGATATATATCATTATATATTTTTGATATATTTTGATATGTTGTATTCTCATTTTCATTCACCTCGAGATATTTACCAATTCCTCTTACAATTTCCTCCTTGACCCACTGGTTGTTTAAGAGTGTGTTGCTTAACTTCCATATATCTGTGATATATCCATCCATTCTTGATTTTCAGCTCCATTCCCTTGTGGTCAGAGAAAGTGCATTATATAGTTTTAAAGCAGTTCAATTAAGGGGTATGACTACCGACAGAAAGCAGGCTGCCTTGGTATGTATGAGACAGGTGTCTCTAGTCTAAAGACACTAAGATAAGATCTGCACACACAAGCCATTTTAGATTCCTGCCTTACCTAGATCAAAAAGTGATAATCCCAGCTTTTTAATCTATTTTATAGGTGAGCAGACTTAAGATTTATATGAAAATATCTTGCTTATGTCATTAAATAAATGTAAGGTAAAATAGGTAAGGTTTTAGCATATTAACTATGTTCTAAAATTTGTTTGACATTTTAAAATTTACCCAAATTAAGATTGCATATTTTTATTATCAGAGCTGGTGTCTAGGTTCTTGGCTATGTCACATAAAGAAATATAAGGACATGCCTTAGGGTAGGCAATGAAGTGAAGAGTTTATTGTGAAATTAGAAAAAAGATGGTATGCAATCCTAGAAATGGGTGCAGACATGCTACAGGGTGAAACACGTGTGTCTTCTCCTTAGGATTTTCTAGTTTTATTGGCTATGGTTGGGGGTTAGGGTTTATACATATTGGAGTATTTAGGACAAAAAGGATGAAAATTCATTGGGTGGCTTGGTTTCTAGAAGTTTCTAGCCAGTAGTAATTGGCTTCTTGCTGCTCTCCTTGAGCCCTGAGCTGATGTGAGGTGTTTGGAAAAGTATGCCGGTGATAACCGCAGGGTCCCTTCTGTTTTCCTTTATTTCTGCCATGTGAGAATGTTGCAAGTTACATTCTGATAACATAGCTGCTGGGGGGATGCTGCTGTCTTCTGATAACTTCTTTGTGTTAACTTGTCTGTGTGAATTAGCAGGCTGAAAGCTGTGCCTCAGGATTTTCTGCCAGGTTGTGTTTGTGAAACTCTTTGGGTTTCTGCTCCTCTTCCTTAAATCCCTATCACACCCTGCTTCTCTTTCAGAATTACAAAATTCAGTAGTAATACAAGGTAAAAATTAAAATAGCAAAGCTAGTTATAACACTAAATCCATTCATCCATGGTCTCATTTAATTACAATAAGAAACAATCGTTATAAAAATAGGTAAAAATTCATGAAAATATTCCCACATATTCTAGTTTAGGAGTTCCTGTTCATATCAGTGAACTGTCTGGCATCCGCCACTGAGTCAGGTACTCGAACAGGCAGATCAAGCATGTCATTCTCATCAGTGATTGCTTGTAACAGCTCCAATATGTGCCCTTCAAAGATGAGGTGACAGGTAGAGTAGGCTTTGGTTCCCTCACATACAACAAAACCATCAATATCTAGAATATTTTCAACCACAACATCTAGAAGAGAGTCACCAACTTTTCCTGTGGTTGTTAATGTTTCACCATCACGGTATATAAAGTGGACTGTTATTTTATATTCTGAGCTGTTCTGTGCTGGTGCCAACATGCTCAGGGGTTGGCTCCACCTTGCACTTCCGCCAAGCCTTGGTCCACAGGAGTCTGCATTCTCCCGCCTCCCATGCGGTCCCGCGAGAAGCAGCCACTGGAAGGCGACACCACTGAGAGGCAAGGACAAGTCCTGCAACAGCCAGAGCCCTTGGTGGCGGCCATAGGCCCCTGATAGGGTAAGCAGCGGAAGCGACCAGTTTGCAGCCTTTATTTCAGTGGGGTCAGTCGTAATGTCCCATGTTTCACTTCTGATTTTGTTATTTTTATCTTCCCTCTTTTTTCTTTCTCAGTCTAGCTAACGTTTTGTCAATTTTATTGATCTTCTCGAAGAACCAACTTTTGGATTTGGTGAGTCTATTTTTTCCCCCTATTTCCTTTATCTCTGCTCTAATCTTATTTCCTTCCTCCTGCTCACTTTGGGTTTAGTTTGCATTTCTCTTTCTAATTTTCTAGTTTTGAGGATAGGTCTCTGATTTGAAGTCTTCCTTCCTTTTTAATGTAAGCATTAAGAGCCATGAATTTCCCTTTCACCACTGCCTTTGCTGCAACCTATAATTTTGGTATGTTGTATATTCAATTTCATTCACCTCAAGATTTTTCCTAATTTTGCTTCTGATTTCCTCTTTACCCCACTGGTTTTTTAATAGAATGTTGTTTAATTTCCACATATCTGTGAATTTTCCATTTCTCCCTCTGTTATAGAGTTTTAGTTACATTCTCATGTGGCCTGAGAATATTCATTGCATGATTTAAATATTTTTTAGTTTATTGATACTTGTTTTGTGACCCAGCAGATGGTCAATTATGGATAATTATCCATGTGCACTTGATAAAAGTGTGTATTATACTTTTGTTGGTTTCAGTGTTTTTCATATATGCCGGTTAGGTCTAATTGATTTAGTGGATCATTCAAGTAATGTGCTTTCTTATTTAATTTATGACTCCATGGACCATCCATTATGAAGAGTAGAGTATTAAAGTTTCCTACTCTTAATAAAAAACCACATATTTCTACCTTCAAATATGTCAGAATTTGCTTCATGTAATTTGGGGCTCGGCTGTTGGGTGCATGTTTATTTATGATACATCTTCCTGCTGTATTGTCCTTTTTATCAGTATGTAATGACAATTTGCCCCTCATAACTGTTTTGACTTAAAGTCTAGTTTAGATGATGTTAGTATAGCCACCTCAGCTCTCTTTTGGTTACTATTTGCATGGTATATATATTTTTTCCCATTGTTTTACTTTCAGTCTACATGTATCTTTGAATTTAAGGTGAGTGTCTTTCAGAGAGTTTATAGTTGGGTCATACTGTTTTACCCATTCAGTCAATTTCTGCTTTTTTACTGGAGAGTTCAATCCATTTTTATTTAAAGTCACTACTGAATATGTGGACTTTCTTCTGACATTTTGCTTTTTAGCCTTATAAGTCTTATAACTTTTTCGTCCCTCAGTTCTGTTAATGCATACTTTCATATTTATTTACTTTCTTGTGTAGTACCATATTGAATGCCTTTTCATTCCTCCCTGGATATATTTTTCATTATTTTCTTTATGTTTAACATGAGGTTAAAATTTGACATCCTCAACATATAACAATCGTTTGGTTGGATACCAACTGAGCTTCGATAGCATGCTGATATATTTTTCCTATACTCCTCCGTACCCCAACATTTTTTACACTTGTTACCACTTATATTTTTTGAGAGCATATGTCAAAAAGAGATTTATCATCATCTTTTATTCATTTGCATTTAAGCACCTGAGGAAGAAGTTGCATTACATACTGAACAATACAGTACAATAATACTGGCTTTTATAATTTCCCAAATGGTTACATTTACTGCAGTTCTATATTTCTTAATTTTGCTTTGAACCACTGTCTAGTGTTTTTCCTTTCAGTATGAAGAATTCTCTATAGCACTGTTTTTAGGGCAGGTCTAGTGGCAGTTTTGTTTGCCTGAGAATGTCTTCATCTTTCCATCATTTTTGAAAGAGTCTCGATGGATATAAAATTCTTGACTGGTAGTTGTTTTCTTTCCAGATATTTCACTTTAAGTTATTTGGAACACTTAAACCATACTGAAAAGAATTCTGTTATATTTTAGGTAATCATTATTTACCACATTTTCAGCTACACAAAAAGAGAGTATTTTATTCTTTTCCTAATAAATGTAAAAAAATATTAAAAATAAATTAAAGTAAATAAAAAATGTAACTTACTAAATATAGAAAATGAAATCAATTAATAAGCAAAAAATTTTAAAAATCCAGTATTTTGAAAAGTCAAAGAACATCAATAAACTACAACCCAATGATTACAAATGAGTAAAAAAGACAAAAATATTCAATATTTTTTTGGAAGGCCTTTGAAAGTAGTAAGAAACCAATGCAATCAAATATTGAATGAATATTAGAAAGAACAAATGAAAACCATTGTAATTCCATGATTCTAAATTTGTTATACCTTACTTTTATGACGTGGAGATATGGCACACGATTGATGGCATTAAACATTTTTCATAGATTAAAAGGCAACTTTTCTTTTTGTCCTTGATATAAATTATAATGGAATGTTTTAGAATTGAGGGTGTCTTAAAACTGATGAAATTTGGCATATAATTTTCCCTCTCAGGTTATTCTTACATGTCCTGAAAACTCAAGAAAATGGATAAATAAGTATTGAAGCATTGCTACTAACCAAGGTCTGTAGTTTAACTTATGATTTATACTTCACATTGTACAATTTTATAGGTTTTGACAAAACGTATAATGGCCTGTATCTGTCATTGCAATATCATGCAAAACAATTCCAATGCCCTAAAAATGTCCTATACTCCACCTATTATTCCTTTCCTGTACCCTCAGAAACTCTGGAAATCACTATCTTTATATCGATGTTACATGTTCTTCCATTCTTGCAATAATAATAAGTTTACTTTGGTCCATGGTTCCATTCCCCCCTTGTGTTTGTTCATGAAGATTTTAGGATAGTGATGCCCTCTCTGTTCCCAGATGAGGGGCCTTAGAACCCATGGAGCAGGTGGATTGAACTGCCTTGTCTGCAGTTGTAGATATGCTCTGTTTTTCGGGATAGGGGTTGTCCATCATCATCATTTTGTTTGTTGTCCTGGGCAAGTCTGATGAACTGAAGAGTATGTTTTGGCAGCAACTCTGCTGAGATTCAGGGCTCAACCAACATATGAACAGCGAGAAGATTTAAGTCTTTAGAACATATATTTAATGCATATAGTGCTAATTATAAGTTCAAATAAAACGGGTAGAAGAATCATGTGTAGAGAAATTTTAAATGAGTCTAACTCTATTACATTGGGGAAATAAGTTGTCATATATTCCAAGGTAAGGCTCACTAGCAGGGTGCTGATTTCAAGGGGTTGAGTGCCTTGCCTATAAAGTCTGTTTATCTCTAAAGTCCTCAGGAGTACCTTTAATTGAGGCTTTGCTTACTGTGGCAGTTAGTGAGATCTGCCTGAAATATGCATATGTGTAACCTCTGAAATGATCTCCCTACTCACTTTGAAATCTCTTAGCTGTAAAAAAGTCTTTTATAGTTAATATTTGCCTGTTTTGGTCAGGGTGCTTTTCCAAATGCATTGCCAGTCGGTGCTTGGTATTAGTCCCTTGGTACAAAGGAGGTTCATACCTGGAAGTCATGTCCCATGTTGGGGGAAGGTAGTGAGTTTATTTGTTGAGTTTTGCTTAGAGAGATGCCACATTTGAGTCAAAAATTTTTTTCAGCAGATAACTCTTAGACAATAGATATTATTAAACTAAGTTTCAATTTTACACAAATAAGGTTCATAAATACAAGAATTAACATCGAAGTCTTGGCATATTGGTCTATTTTCTTTTATAAGGCACTGCCTATGTACTCTTGAGATTCTTACCCCTCTATTTAAGAATTTAGCAGAGCTCCTCAAGACAGGAGTTGAATATTTCACTTTTTATTGTGTAGTTCTTCACTAACTAGATAACTCCCTATGACCAGATGAACAAATTCATATTCCATAGAGGCATGTCCCAGGTGTACCCTTCCCATACATCTGCCACCACTGACACCCTGAACCAGTGCCCCTCCCCTGCCATAGTTACCCAAAGAACAGTTGTATTCTGAAACTCAGATCACCACCTCTCTAGTGTTCACCTGTTCCTTCCTCCAGTCCTCCCCTTAGTTCCATGGGTAGCTTAACTCTCCCACCCTCAACCTCGCTCACCATTACACTCTAGCACCATTGACCCCACTCACATCCCTGCACCACCATCACCCTCATCTACCTTATCATAGATTCTGCTCAGATAGACATACTGGCCAATGGAACAGAATTGAGAGTTCAGATGTAGACCCATGCATATAAGGCTAACTTTTATTCGATAAGGTCACAAAGCCCACTCAAGTGGCACAGAATAATCTCTTCAACAAATTGTGCAGTACAAACTGGATATACATAGACAAAAGAAGGAGAGAGAATCACCATCCTACACCTTATACAAAAATTAACTCAACATGGATCAAAGACCTAAATATAAGAGCCAAGACCATAAAGCTCCTAGAAGACAATGTAGGGAAGCATCTAGGAAAACTTGTAGTAGGAAATGGTTTCATAACTTTTACACAAGCAACAAAAGAAAAAATAGATAAAGAGTAACACGTGAATTGAACATTTCTTAAATTATTATCAATTCATTCATACAAACATATTTGATAGATTTCTCCCATGTAGTTATTAGCCTTATTGGTACTCAACTTGTCTATTTGAAGTGAGACTTTTAAAATCCTTTTGACAAAACAGTGGTAGTCTTTTATATCTCTGGCTATTTGGTATGGCAGAAGTTTCCAGGTTACTTCAACACAACTGTGTTAGGCAGTAAAAAGCTGTCTCAAAGATGCCCCATTCTTAATCTCCAGAAATTGTGAATATCTTACCTTAAAGGGCAAAAGGAATTTTATAAATATGCTGAAGTTAAGGATCTTAAGATGATTATCCTGGATTATCTAGGTAAGACCATGTAATCACATGGGTCCTTATAAGGGAGAGATGGAGGCAGGACTGTAAGAAAATGAAATGTTATGACATAAGCCAAGGTCAGAGTAAAGCAGGGCCTTTAGCCAGGAAATGCTGCCATTCTCTAGAAACGGAATAGATTCTCCCTCTAGAGCCTCCAGAAAAATGCAGCACTGCCAATCCATTCCAGACTTCACCCCCTCCAGAAATATTTGGAAATAAATTTGTTTGTGGTAATTTGTTAAAGCAATGGGAAACATATATTTCCTACTGCAAATCTAGAATCACGTATTTCTCCATTTGACCTATTTCTTTTAGTTCGAAATAGCATTTGGAAACCACTCTTCAGATGAAGATGTACATGTTGCTCTTATGCCAACGTTTCAAGGCCATTTCAATGGGTAGAACTAGGAAATGAGATTTTTATTAAACTAAAATAGGAATTCAGAGTGATGTTTCCAGTTCAAACTGACATCTTAAAGACATCTTAACATATTTTAGTTGAATATTTAATTAATCATAAATTAGTACTTTATTTGTCTATACTTCTTGGAATTAATGATTGAAGGCATATAGCTAGATATACATTCCACAAAAATAAATTTTTGAACTGAAACTGAAAACTAATTTCTCAAGTGGCATTACTATCAACCTGCTGCAATGAGTAAAGGCAGGGATTTGGCACATTTAATCTGGAAAGTTACATCTCTCAATTTATTTTTTTTTTCACTCTCTCTATATCTTAACCAATAAATGAATTTCTTTCTAAAACAATAAAAATGTAAAGGGTTCAAGTTATATAGGTTGACTTTTTGGTGAGCCTTCCTCTTGGGAGGCCAAAACATAGGAAAGGGCATTCATGGAACTATTATGTTGTGCAGCATATTGGGAAATATATTTCAAAAGAGAGCAGAAGGAAAGAAACAATCAATGGCTCAACTTGACAGATCAGTCAGATGACATTTGAAAAATGATATGAGAATTCAAAATTGGTGAGCATTTTCACTAATGAGTTAATAATAATTTTTCAGTGTTTCGGAACAAGGCAGTTACTCTTAAAATGTCATGGCATATCCACATCTCTTAAATTAACTTAGCAAATTTTACCTAATTATCCTAGCCTGGAGGAATTCAATCCAGTCATGAACAACGTGATTTAAAATGGAAAACACTTGAAAGAGAGCTGAAATTTCCCCAGATATGTAATAGATATGCTCTTGAAACAGAATTAAGGTTTGAATCAATGAAGTTCCAGTTTAGCCCCCTTGAGGATATTACTTCTGGCAATAGTCTACATTCAATGCCAGCAATGTACAGAATAGGGCAAGAACATAGAATTATAACTGGGCAACCACATCAATTCTCACCTGCATATCAGCGGTCTGATTGAAAATTTGAATGGGCAATCATAAAGCTCACTCAAAATGTGATAACAATGTACTAAACTTAGTTATTGAAATAGCTGTATGCTTAATATGAGAATACATGAATATGAGAGAATGTAGAGGGTGGTGGCAAGTTCCACTGAAAAAATGTTTCTAATATCAGAAGATAGGTAGCAGTGGGTAAGTGGGGAAGGGTGCATTACACCCTTGTATAACTTGCAGCCTCACATGTTTTTCCAACCTTACCATGGATTTAAATTAATTTCTGGACAGAGAAGGTGATATAAATGCACAGGACTTCATATAAATATCATTACATATGACACTCCATATTCTTAGAGGGATTATCAATGGTTGAAATGGACAGTCACACAGTCCAATTTAGGATAGCCATGAATTCATCCTGACTACCATGAGGCAGAGGTAATATTGTAGTTCTCATCTGTGAAATCCTATTCTCTCTACACGAAGCTAGGGCCAATGTTAATCATAAGCATGCCTGTGATAAATGTCATTGCTATAAGTAAAGGCACCTGTGCCATTGTTCGCCAGGTTTCTATGACAAATAACATGTTATGGGTTAGCTAAAACAAGAACATATTAGTTCATGGTTTTAGACTCTTGAAATGTCAAATCAATGAGTCGACAGAATCACTCTTTCTCCACAAACCTTATAGCATTCTGGTGCTGGCTTGCCATAATAGAACTATAACTTGATCTATGCTTCCTGTCTGTATTATTCAGTCAAAGGGGTGCTGATGCAAAATACCAGAAATCGGGTGGTTTTTATAAAGGGTATTTATTTGGGTGGGGTAGAAGCTTACAGTTACCAGGCCATAAAACATAAGTTACTTCCCTCACCAAGGTCCATTGCGACCTGTTGGAGCTAGATATCTGCCGATGTCTGCCAGGGTTCAGTCTTCTGGTTCCTCTCTTCCCAGTGCCCATTTCTCTCCAGGCTAAGTTCCTCTTTTTTTTCCACAAGGCCAGCTGTAGATTATTAGGCAAAGGGCTCTGTCTCTCTCCCCTGGGCTTCTGTTGTATCTAAGAGCTTCTCTTCCTCTATTCCAAATGTCTATTCCTCTAGTCCAAAATGTTCATACAAGGAATCTCCTTGAAAAAAGTTTTATTGTATTTGTGAAAAATGGAAAAGAAACAAAATATTTGTTGTAGTTAAATTGTTTTATAGCCATGCAAATATGTTTTTAAATGGTGAAACATTGGAAAGAGTATAATTTTTCAACAAATTTTGGTTTAAGCACTGAAGTTAACTTAATAATAAAATGGACTTAAATAAAGTGGAATTAAAATGTTTTTGATGTATAAATTTAATTTATTCCAAATATATGGATGGATAAATTTTAAAGACACAACTTGAAAAGCACTATCTTGGATAATAAATAACTTGGTCAGTGTTATTAAAATATTGACTCATTGACTTTTGATTTATGATAAAGGAAATAAGTGATTACTTTCTCTCCTTGAAATATACTGCTGTTACTATTCACTCTTTGCTTCTGTGGAGTAAGTTTTTCACAAGGCTTAAATGTTTTTAATATTAATTTTGATTAAAAGTTGTGGTTTTGTTATATGCGGAATCTTTGAAAGTTCATCCAAAAATGCATGCAAATGTGAACATTCAGAAGTTTCCCTTAATTTTGATTTGTGCTTAAGTTTTTGTCTTTAAAGATTTATAACAGTGGTGGTTGCCTCCTTCAGTATTTGTTAGATGTGTGAAGTACTGATAAATGCCACAGTGATGGTTTTATTTTTAAGATTATTACTGTAGGTAGGTTAGTCACAAGTAGGTCATTTTTTTAAATGTGCATTTTTTAAATGAGTGAAGTTTACAAATTCATCATAATAAATTGTACTGCTACATTGAAAAAAATAGAGGATGATGTGGGAGAGGGAGAGGGGTACATGGGAATACCTTATACTTTCTAGGTAACTCTTCTGTAATCTAAAATCTCTTTAAAAATAAACTTTATTATATTTTTAAAAAATCTTCCAACAAAGAAAAGTCCAGGACCAGATGGCTTCATAGGTGAATTCCACCAAACATTTTGAGAAGAATTTATACCAATTTTGTTTAAACTCTTCCAAAACATTGAAAAGGAAGGGATATTATTCAACACAGTTTATGAAGCCAACATCACCCTAATACCAAAGCCAGATAAAGATACTAAGAAAAAAAAAAAAAAAGAAAAGAAAATTACAGACCAATCTCTCTAATGAGCATAGATGTAAAAATTCTCAACAAAATACTTGCAAATAGAATCCAACAACATATCAAAAGACTTTACGCCAAGATCAGATGGATTTATTTCTGGTATGCAAGTGTGGTTCAACATAAGAAAATCAATTAACATAATACACCACAATAACAAATCAAAAGAAAAAAAAAACACATGATCATCTCGATTGATCCAGAAAAGACATTTGGCAAAATCCACCATCTTTTCGTGATAAAAACACTTCAAAAGATAGGTATAGAAGGAATGTTTTTCAATATAATAAAGGGCATATGTGAAAATCCCACAGACAACATCTTATTCAAAGAGGAGAGGTTGAAAGGAACAAGACAAGGATGCCCACTGTCACCACTGTTATTCAACATTGTCCTAGAAGTTGTAGCCAGAGCAATTATACAATAAAAAGAAATTAAAGGCATCCAGTTTGGAAAAGAGAAAGTAAAACTGTTCACTATTTCTAGATGCATGATCCTATATTTAGAAAATTCTGAAATATCTGCCACAAAGATATTAGAGCTAATAAATGAGTTCTGCCAAGTTGCAGGGTACAAGATCAACATGCAAAAATCAGTAGTGTTTCTATACAGTAGTAATGAGCAAGCTGAGGATGAAATCAAGAAAAAGAAAATCCATTTACAATAGCAACAAAAAGGCTCAAATATCTAAGAATTAATTTAACCAGGAATGTAAAGGATCTGAATAAAGAAAACTACAAAACAGTGCTAAAAGAAATCAGAGAAGACCTAAATGATTGAAAGGACTTTTCGTGTTCATGGATTGGAAGATTAAATATCCTGAAGAGGTCGACTCTACCCAAAATGATTTATATATTTAATGCAATACCAACCAAAATTTCAAAAACCTACTCTACAGAAAAAGAAGTGTCAATTACCAAATTGATTTGGAAGGGAAAATGTCCCAAATAGCTGAAAACATCCTATAAAAGAGTGATGTTGGAGGACTCATGCTTTCTGACCTTGAAGTATATTATAAAGCTATAGTGGTCAAAACAGCATGGTATTGGCATAAATATAGAGACATTGATCAATGGAATCAAATTGAGAGTTCAGAAATAGACCCTCCCTTCTATTGTCACCTGATTTTCGATAAGCCTACCAAGTCCACTTTTCTGAGACAAAACCATCTCTTCACAAACAGTGCTGGGAGAACTGGATATCTATACCAAAAGAAAGAAAGAGGACCATTATCTCACTCCCTAAACAAGAATAAACTTAAAAGTGATCAAAGACTTAAACATAAAAGCCAGGACCATAAAACTCCTAGAAGATAATGTAGGAAAACATCTACAAGAATTGATAGTAGTATTTAAACCTATACTTGGAACTGGAGTTTGTAAGTGTACGTCCAAGAGACTGGAATCTTTGCGCTGTCCATGTGCTAACTGGGCCTGGAGCCTCAGCAATGTTTCAACACCTATTCTCCAGTTCATTGGACTTAACCTGGACAACTAACAAGGAGGTGAGGATTGACAACCACCATACCAAGGAAACAAGAAAGCCTACAACTGCAAGCAAGAGAGTCCCATCCATTGGCTGTATGGGATCGAAGCCCCCTCTCAATTAGAGGTGGAGTGGACATCATCATCACAGAATCCTCAGGATTGGAAACTGAACTATGGACTATTGTGGACTTATTGGTATTCTACTATAGACATATTGTGATTAGCAATGGAAGAAATTACAACATTGATGTGGAGGCAGTGGCCACTGTAGGATCTGGGGGCAGGGAGAGGGTAAAACAGCTGTAATACAGGGGCTTTTTTGGGACCTGGAAATCGTCCTGAATGACATTGCAATGACAGATATAGGCCATATTATATCACCCCATAACATGCAGAACTGTGTGGGAGAGAGTGTAGAATATTATGTGAACTATGGTCCAAGATTCATTTACCAAGTGCAATGAATGTACCACACTAATGAAGGATGTAGTTTATGTTGGAGGGTGTGGGAGGTGTGGGGATTGGGGCATATGGGAATCCTTATACTTTTGAGTAATATTTATGTAATCTAAGTATCTTTAAAAGAAAGAAAAGAAAAGAAAAGAAAAGAATTAAGTGTAATTTCCATGTAACTTTTTTTTTTTTGCATTTGGAGTTATTAATAAAATAAATTATTTTAATAAAATTAATATTAAATTATCCCTACATTCTAGAAGAAACTGTATTTGATGTTATAATATTATTTTAATGAACTGCTAAATTCTATTTCCTAATTAAAAAAAAAATACTGGTAGTATGTGAGGGTCCCTTAAACCTTACACCCAAAGCACAAACAACAACAACAAAATTAGATAAATGGGACATCCTTTAAATTAAACACTTCTGCACCTCAAAGGACTTTGTGAGGAGTATAAAAAGGCAGCTTACTCAATGGGAGAAAATATTTGGGAATCACATATCCAACAAGTGTCTAATATCCTTGATATATAAAGAGATCTTACAACTCAACAATAAAAAGGTAAATCGCCCGATTTTAAAACGGGCAAAAGATATAAATAGACATTTTACTAAAGAAGAAATGAAAATCATGAAAAAACACATGAAATAATGTTCAACATGGCTATTAGGTAAATGCAAATCAAGGCTACAATGAGATATCATTTCCCATCTACTAGAATGGCCACTATTAAAAAGTTGGAAAACTACAAGTGTTGGAGAGACTGTGGAGAGACAGAAATGCTTATTCACTCTTAGTGGGAATGTAGAATGGTAGAGCCACTGTGGAAGTCTGTTTGGCCGTTCCTAAGAAAACTAGATATAGATCTGCCATGTGACCCATCAATACCACTACTAGGTGTATACCCAAAAGAACTGAGAGCAGTGACATGAACAGACATTGCACAATGATGTTCATGGTGACATTATTCACAGTTGCCAAAAGATGGAAATAACCCAGGTGTCCATTAACTGATGAATGGATAAACAAATATTGATATATATACATGATGGAATTTTATTCAGTCATAGGAAGAAATCATGTCGTGATGCATAAGACAACATGGATGAACCTGGAGGACTTTATGTTGAGTGAAGCAAGCCAGACACAAAAGGAAAAAATTCCATTATTTCGCTATTATGAACTAAATATATTAAGCAAAATCATGGAGTTAATAGCTATAATATAAGTTTCCAGAGAATGGAATGTGGTTAGAGAATGGAAAGCTGAGGTTTAATTTGTGCAGAATTGGTAAAAAGTTGTTTGTAAATGTTTAGAAATGAATACAAATTGTGAAAACACATCATAAGATTTGTAATTAGCAGCAATAACATGTGGGTATGATACGGGTTTGTTTTTTCTTTTTCTTTTTTTTAAATAATGAAAATAGTCTAATATTGATCAAAGTGATGAAGGCAAAACTCTGTGATTATACATGCCATTGATTTTGTGCTTTAGATAAATGGTATTGATTTTTTACTTTAGATAAATTGTAAGATTTATGAACAAAAAATAATAAGGTGGGTTAGGGGAAAATACATCAAGTGCAAGAAACGGACTATAGTTAGTTGTAATACTTTGACAATGCTCTTTCATAATTTACTAAAAATGCTTCAAAATAATGCAGGGTATTGTTGGTAGGGTGATATAGGGGAGCCCTGTATGATTTTCTGCATATTTATTTTGTAAGTTCACAACTTTTACTATATACTTATTGTTTATGTATGATCATGTATGAGTGATATATTTCAATAAATGTTTTAAATGAGAAAAAGAGATATATCAATATTTATGGGCAAAAAATGGATTAACACACAACTGAGGTTAAAATAACATTTGATAGGATATATATATCAAAATACAAATATGTTTTCAAATTAATGTTTATGCATTTGTAACTATTACATTATGACCTACATGAGTATATTGGCTGGAAGAAAGTATGGAATCATATGCTTGAAAATAGTAGCATTTGCTATCTCTTTTTAAAGTTATTTTCTTTAATCTTTGGCATTGTTTGTTTCTGCATTTGTTCATCTGTTCATATTTCATAGCAATGCAAAGTTTATTCATTTTATAGAAAAC
>JAKSZT010054409.1:453762-477337 GCA_026826555.1 Tolypeutes matacus
TGTAGGTGAGAAGTAGAAATATGAAAAGCAGAACCTGCAGCTGAGGGTCATCTGTCAGTCCCAGCAGAATTATTGTTGTTACTGTATCATTTCTCATCACTGACTTCGTCTTCTCGCCCATCTGTATGATATATTCCGAGACATTTTCTTATAAATTATTTATTCTAGAAGTCAACATATTAAGTTTTTTATTGCCTACTACATTTTTTTTAAATGTATGCTTAACTTCCATCCCTGCTTAATTTTCCCTTTTGCATAAATAGATTGCTGAGGGTATGTATATTTCCAGGTAGCAATGATGTGCTTTGGCTCCCAAGAATTCTTTCCTATTCAAAAATTAAATCACAAAATCTCATAACAGATTTAATGTTTTTTTTTTCCTGACAAATTTTATCTTCTTTAACACTATCAATATAAAAGATAACTTGTGCTCATTATACACACTCTAGAGGAGTAATTGAGGTTTTTGTTTCATAAGATTTTTGTTTGTTCATTGTTTTTTAGCACAAGAGTTTTTAAACCTCTTCCCCTACCCCAATTGCTGCTGACTGCCCTATCTAATTCACCCATTCTCAGAAGATATCCATATTTTCTGAATATCCGCGTTACCTTTACTTCTGAAATAAGTGGTGACTCCCTTCTTTCTCTGTGGATTTCCAGTAAAATGAGTTATTTTTTCTTCACTAATGGCATTTTTGCCTAATAATAACATAGGTAATGCAGAAGTCAAGAACCTTTGGTTCATGAATTGGTGGTAAGTTCTTCCACTGGTATTTCCCAGACATCATCCATTAGTTATGCAGGCAGGGACTTCCATATTTCCATTATACAATCATTATCCATCTCAAGACTGGAGAATTTCTAACATCAACGTATAGGAAAACTTTCTCCCTTGTACCCAGCTTATTTGGGGTTGTATGTGTAACAAAACTTTCCATGAATATTTATTATATTGAGTTATTTGTGGTTTATTAGTGCATTTTATATAAATTATTCCTGAAATCCATTTTTTCTCAGGAGGAAACATGACCAAATCCTACAAAAGGAATTATAATCAAAGAGAAAACATCATCATACTTACTCTTCTCTTAGTAAATCAGAGCATCTTTTGGTTGTTTACACATAAAAATACTAAGACTGTAATGTCAAAAGTGATATTTTTGATGAATACATTACATTTATATCTTCACATTTCCTGGCATGTCTGGGAATGCATAGTGCTCCCGGGATTGCCATCCTCAGCAAGGTTTACAGACTACCTGATAATGGGCTTAGTGCTATTATAAGCCCCCAAATATATTCTTATTCCATTATGGAAAAGAAAGTAAATTATTCTGAAAGCTGAGATGTCAGGAACTCTATCCACTGGTAGAAGAGATGATATTCTAAATAATAAGTATAAAGAGATGCTTTTACAGATTAGAGCATGATTTTTAAAATTTGGTAAGATGCCAGTAAGTGAAAAAAGGGGTCCTTTGTGACCTACATTCAAGGGTAATTGATGAATTTTCTGAGTAATGATATTTGGCAAAAAAAAAAGATAGGTAACGCTGGCACCAGTGGGGACTATGCCTTTGGAGACGGGATGACACATCAGCATCAGATACAGGTCAAGAGGATAACTTTATTATTAAAAACATTGCTCATTTCTTAAAACTTTCATATTTAATAAGACATTTGGACAATTAAAATCCCTTAACATAAGAATATATTTCTTTATCATATGTTATGAATTTTTATTATAGTTGAACACTTTTAATATGATAGGCCGAAAGAAAAGTTTATACAATTATATAAGACTACTTGTTTTATTGAAGGATTTATCCTTCCAGATTTTTCTCTAAGTACACCCACTATATTACAGTTACTTACAAATGCATAAACACCAATCTTAATATAGATGCATAAGATATGCATTTTTATCTTTAAAAGCCTCTTAATTTATCATATAATATAATTTCTGATCTTTCCAATTTATCATTATAAATCAAATTGGCTGTATGATGACGTTGGCATTTATTTTAACAATGCTTGAATTAAGCTTATCATGTTCTTCATTTGCACAGTAATAAATTATTCAGTCAAGAGTATCTTCATACTAATATTTTCCATATGTATGAAAATAATTACGGAGTGACAGTTCCAGAACAAAACATTATTTTTTACAAATGTTGGACAGTGTTATAAAAGGACCTTAAGTTAAATTTATTTACAGAATTTGTCATTGTACTTAAGTCTTTAGGGTACCTTAACTTTTTTAGACTTATTCATGGTTTGTACTTATAAATATATTAAATATGTATACTAAACTTATAATAATTCTTTACAAGTGTCTTGCTGATTTTTGGCATGTGGTTTATATTTTGATGCTGTCAAAATCTATATTTTTCCCTTTTAGTTTTTTATGGCATTATTAGCTATAATTATACAATAAACTGCACAAATGGAAAGTGTACAATGTGATAAATTTTGACATGTGTACTCCCTACAGTGTGTATCTGCAATCAAGGTAATGAACATATACATCATACCCAAAAGTGTCCCTGTGCCCTTTTCATATCCTCCTTCCTGCCTATCCCTGTGGGAAGCTGCCCCTGGCACCAGTATTATGGCCATCTTGTGTGCTAACACCATTCTGTGCTAAAATTCTATTTCTCTATACTTACTGAGATAACAAAAGCGGGACATCTTTTGTTAGTTCCTTTGCATGGTGTATGGGAACACTGCCAGTTCCTGTATCTACAGATTAGGGATTTATACAATAACTTCTTATTGGTGGATTCATCCCCCTCTGCTTCCTCCCATTAACGTCTGCAGTGTGTGGAGTCCTTGGGAACATTTGCTGATGTTTCTTTTCTAGCAGGCATGCTTTTTGGATACTTGGCCCTTTGTGCTCTGACTTTCAGCATCCAATCAGGAGGCTTCCTCAAACATCATATATACCCACGACTCCTCCCCAATAAATGAGACTTGATCAGAATCCTGTCTTGTCTCCATTCTTCGTGTCTCTTGTCCTTTTTATTCCCGCTCCCTCTCTCAGGTTTCGGTTCGACTGACCCGCAGGTTGGGTCATATCCCCCACCTTTTCAGTTCACAGCAAACCACTGATCTGTTATTTGTAACTATAGATTAGTTTGCGTTTTGTAAAATTTTATATAAATGGGATAATAATATATGAACCCATTTTCATCTCGCTTAATTCACACAGCATAATTTATTTTGTGATACATTGATTTTATGTGTATGTGTAGTTAGTTCTATTTCATTTATGTGAAAAATCCAATGCATTGTTATATACTGCAATCTGTTTACCTTTATACCTGTTTGTAGATATTTTGTCTTTTCAATTTTGTAGCAATTTTAAATAAAGATGCTATGAATATTCATGACAAAGTCTCTGTAATGGCAAGTGCTTTCATTTCTACTGGATAAGTACATAAGAATAGAATGGCTAGGTTTTGGAAGATATATGTTTAAAAAAAACTGCAAAAAAAAAAACCCACAAAAATCTGCCAGCAGTTTTCCAAATGTTATTATGATTTTACATTCCCACAAGCAATGCAAGAGTATTCTCCTTTGGCCACAGGTTTGATATGATTAGTCTTTGCAGTATAGGCATAGTAGTAGGTGTGTAGTGATTTCATATTATGATTTGAATTTGTATATACCTAATAGCTAATAAGGTTGATCATATTTGGCATACTTATTTGTCGTGTATCTTCCTTGGTGACGTGTCTGTTTAACCCTTTTGCCTATTTTATAATGCAGGTTTTTTTTTTCTTATTTAGTTTTGATAGTTCTTTATACAGTATTTTTGCAATCTTTTTTCAGACATTTGGTTTGCAAGTATTTAACCAATTTGTATTTTGCCTTTTCATCTCTTAACATGGTCTTGATAATAGCAGATAATCTCAATTTTGATAAATTGCATCTCATCAGTTTTTAATGGATCATGGCTTTTGTACTTTATCTAAGAAAGTGTGACCTAACCCAATATCAACATTAGTTTTTTGTTAATTTTTGTAAATAGTGAAAAGTAGAGAAAGAAGTTCATTTTATTTAACATGGATACCCAATTCTTCTGTATTATTTTTTAAAAGACTACCCATTTCCAATGAGTTGTTTTTTATCGCTAAAAATTGTTTAACCATAAATATAAGGGACTTATTCAGCAGTGCCCATTCTATCCATTGACCTTTGATATATCTTAATGGAAATATCACACTCTCTTACTTACTGTAGTTCTATGGTCCATGTTAAAATAAGTTAGTGTTGATCCTAAAACTGTTTTTCAGAGTTGATTCTTTTATTCTAGGAAAATTGCATTTCCATTAAGTTATAAGGAGCTTGACAATTTTTACATAAATTGTGCTTGGATGATTTTGGGGGTAGTACTGAATCTCGAGACTCACTTGGATAGAATTGAACTCAACAATAGTCTTTCAATTGTATAAATGATATATACCTCCAATTATATATCTCTTTTTAAACTTCTTTCACCAAAAAATGTACCTTTCAATGTACAGGCTTTTCACATCTTTTTTATTCCAGTTTTATGCCTAAATATTTCATATTCTAGGCATGGTATTGCATTTTCAGTTACTGTTGTTTTTTTTTTTTTTGTTAATGTACCAAAATTTTTAAGCAAACCAATTTTATTGACATGTATTAATAAAACAGGCAATTCATCTGAAGTGTACAATCAATGGTATTTTGTACAATCATATAGCTGTGTGTTCATAATTTCAATCATTATGACAGCATTTTCATTATTTCAATAATAATAAACAAAAAAAGGACAAACAAGAAAATCCCTCACCTCTCAATCTCTATTTCCCCTGCTGTACATAACTGCTATTTTGGCTATTTTTGCACAATTATTTATTAGTTTATCGAGCAGTTTTACTGAGATATATTCACATAACATATGATTTATCCTAATTGTATAATCAATGGATTTTAGTATAATCACAATGTTGCACATTCTTCATCTCACAAATTTTAGTACAATTTCATTACTCCACAAAAAAGACTCCACACCCCTTGCCATTCCTTCTTCAGCCCTACATAGCCACTAATCTCGTATCATCTTTATAAATTGGTTTATATTTGCATTTTATATAAATGGAATCATACAACATGTAGTGCTGTGTCTGTTCTCTGTCACTTAGAATAATGTATTTTTTGTCTAATAGTCACATTTTGTAGTATTAATTTACAGTTGTTCAGCATCAAAGAAAAACAGGATTATACGTGCAATTTTACTCATATTCATATTTCACATAATATATTTATATTTCACATAATATATATTAGTTCATAAAAGGGCAATCACACAGCATTTTTCCTTTTGTGTCTGGCTTGCTTCACTCAACATAACATCCTCCAAGTTCATCCAAGTTGTCATGTTTCATGACTTCTTTATAGTGCTGTATAATATTTCATGTGTATACTTCACAACTTGTTTATCCATTCATCAGTTGATGGGCATCTAGAATGTTTCCAACTGTTGGCTATCATGAGTAACGCTGCTATGAATATCGGTGAGCAGATGTCTATCTGTGTCACTGCTCTCAGTTCTTCTGGGTATATACCTAGCAATGGTATTGCCGTGTCTCACGGCAACTCTATAATCAACTTCCTTAAGAACTGGAAAACAGTCCTCCACAGTGGCTGTCCATTCTACATTCCCATAAGTGTTCCTATCTCTCCATATCCTTTGCAACATTTACAGATTTCTGACTTTTTAAAATAGTGGCCAGTCTAATAGGTATGAAATGATATCTCATTGTAGTTTTGATTTGCATTTCCCAAATGCTAGTGATTTTAACATGTTTTCATATGTTTCTTCGCTGTTTGTATTTCTTTTTTTGTACCAGTATTTTTGAAATTTGTATGTGGATCTTACTCCTGCAACACTTGAAAACTCAATTGTTACTTCTAGTGATTTTTTTAAATAGAAAAATGTAGAATTTTTTTTTAGAATGCTAAATAGAAGTGGCTGTGTGGGCACCTTGCCTTCTTCCTGATCTTAGGGTAGAAGCAGTGAGTATTTCACATAAAATAAGTTATTATAAGTTATAGGTTCTTGTAAATGTCTATGTTAGTTTCCTAGGGGTGCCATAAGAAATACAACTATCTGGACAGTTTAAAACAACAGAAAGTAATTGTCCCACAGGTCTGGAATTTAGTCATTTGAAATATAATCATGGCCATTTCCAGACTTCCTGTGAAACTCATCGGATTCTGGCAGTGGCTTGCTGGCAATTTATGACATTTTCTGCCTTTGCAACATGGCCATTTTCTCTTTCTCTCTGTTTGTGTCCAATTTTCTCTTCTTATAAGGAGATACATCACTTGGATTAGAGCCCACCTTTGTCTAGTTTGGCTTCAACTTAACTAACATTATCTTCAAAGGTCTGTTTCTAATAGAAGGTTACAGTATGGTAGGGAGCTAGGGCATGACTATATCTATTGGAGTGAAAAACTTTACCCATAAGTGTGCATTTTATCAGAATGAAAAAATATCATTTCTTATGTGCTGAGAATGTTTTATTTCAAAATGAATGTGGATTTTCAAATGCTTCTTCTATATAAGTCGATATGACCATAAACGTGTATTTTGCATTTTTAATCTCAATATGTTGAATGACATTTATTGCTTTTAAAATATTATTTAAGCCAAAATTAAATAACCATTATTTTAATTCTTCCTTAGTGATAGTTAACCTCATGTCCATTACACTAAGAGACATATTTGGGTATAAATGTCACCTAGCTTCCATTATTTGTCTATTACCAACTTCTACAATGTTTTAATATGAAATCCACATCCTAATATTCTGACATTGCCAGAATTGACTCATCCATAGAGGATAGGAATTCCCTCTGTTAGGCATTTTAATCCTGACATTGTCCCCGTGGGACTTTTCATATTCCTGTTAAATTAAATTATTCTCCTTCCTCCTTCACCTTTTTTTATATTAATTTGATCAAGTTTCTACTTTTATAAAGGTAGAATTTATTTCCTTGTCTGGAAAACTGGTTTACGTAACTAATTTTATATCACTTGTAGGTTTCAAATTAGCCTTGCAAAATATTTTTTGATCCTGGTCATTATTGTCTGAAAAAGAGGTTTACCTTTAATTCTATCACTATGTTTACAGACATGTTTGTTATACCACATAGCTGTATCAGAGTGATCTAAATAATGTTAGCACACTATACATTGGTTAAAATTACAGTATTATTCTCTATTCCTTCTCTCCAAACATAGACAGTGAGTCAGATCATGACCACAGACCATTGATCAGTAATTTCGGATTCCATCTGGTTTGTGGACATAACCATATCCCAGATGTTCACAAACATTGTTCAGGTATGCAAGTGATCACAGACATTGGTTTTTGGAAATCATACTGTTTCTCCACATCCTCGCCAGCCTTTTGTGTTATCACTATATTTTATTTTATCCAATCTAATATATCTGTAGTAAATGTATTTTGGTTGAAATTTGCATTTCTCTAATGACTAGTAATAGTGAACGTCTCTTCATGCTCTTATTTGCTATCTGCATATCCTCTTTGGTGAAATGTTTGCTCATGTTATTAGCCCATTTTCTATTGGGATTGATTGTTTTTGTTATTTTAATGATGAGTTTTGAGAATTCTGTATACAACAAGATGGATATTTTCCCACATTCTGTAAATTGTCTTTCCAACCAATGACCACAATCTTAATTTCTGTAACTACATAATAAGAGTTAATATAGAGAAGAGTGGTCTTCCCACTTCATACTTCCTTTTCAAACTTATTTTGGCTGTTCTACTGCCTTTCCTTTGTCATTACATTTTCGTATAAGCTTGTTTATGAATTAAAAAAAACTTGATGCACTTTTTCATAGGAATTGCTTTGAACCCATAGAACAATATGGCAGAATTTATATCATTATTGTGTTGTATTCTAATCCTTGGACTTCGTGTGGTTATCCGAGAATTGAGGTCTTGTTTTTTTTGTTTTTGTTTCTTTTCACCTTGCCTCCTTTTACCCATTCTTTTCCCTGTTTGAAACACGTATTTTCTGCCAGAGTAATCCTGCATTAAATTTGATTTCCTTCATATTCTACAGGCTTTCTGAGTAAATAAAAATAAAATTAATGAATATTTCTTCAACACATGAATACATTAGCACATACACAGAAAATTTTCACATACACACATATGCACAGATACATATGGACATTTATTATTTTCATCACTGTGTACATGTTAAAGACAATATAATATTAAATGAAACTTTCCACTTCTCTTTCTCCCAAAACACATCTTTGAAATATTCGAACTGATATATAGATATAACTATAATTTGTTTACTTTTTCCTTCATATTTATTCTTTTTAGAAATTTAGTATTTTAAACAAATTTGGAATATTTTTAATCTTTATTACTTCAAGCCCTTTTCTTTTCCAATTTCCCGCTTCATCTGAGACTGCAATTACTCATCTTTAGGCTACTTCATATA
This sequence comes from Tolypeutes matacus, assembly GCA_026826555.1. Classification (NCBI taxonomy): domain Eukaryota; kingdom Metazoa; phylum Chordata; class Mammalia; order Cingulata; family Chlamyphoridae; genus Tolypeutes; species Tolypeutes matacus. The sequence continues at coordinate 462,283 of JAKSZT010054409.1, forward strand.
ATCACACAAATCACAAAATCTGCACATTTGTCAATATTGTATGTTGTTCTAAATTAAGATAACGTCTTATGTTCTATTTTCTACAACACTGACACTTTCTTCTGCTAATCTTAAATCTATTCATAACTGTTTATTATAGCTATTTCATTTCTTTGTAGTAGAAATTCCATTTGTTCTATTTATGGTTCCTGCAGTTTTGCTGTTCTTTCCCAATCTTTATTCATTATGAGAGCAATTACACTGAATTTTATTGCATATTTGTAATATCTGCTTTGATTTACTCATCTGTTAATTCCAACATCTGAACCATGCCAAGATTGTTTACGATTAACTATTAATAATTTGGATATGTGTCCCAAGTCTTGATTCTTTGCATACCAAGTAGTTTTTGATGATATGCTGAATATTTGTGGTTGCATTTTTCTTTCAGGATTGTTGAAATTTTCTTCTGTTGGATACATAATTTACATGTATTTCTGCTAGATATTTTTCAGATCTGTGAAACTTTTCTAGATGGGTTTAAAATAATTAACATATCCTAGGATTATATTACCTCTACTTCCATTATATATTTTCGAATTACAGATGTATAACCAGGGAGTCTACGATTCTCCCACAAATCTCACTGATCAGAACTAGTATGCATCCCAACCTGAAGGAAACATCAAATTTTTCTTAATGATGATCAAAGAGAATCTAAAATTGAAGTAAGAAATTCATATGAAAATTCAAGACAAATATATCTCTGGAATTCTCCAAACATTCAGCAGAGATAAGAGATACACGTAACCTACAAAATCTGTCACTGCAGTCACATGAGGGTGAATGTTTTCTGGGTCATTTCTCAGGGTTACTACAATAAATTTAAATGCCTGTTCCTGGAGATTTAATATTAGCTTTCTCAATTGCTGTTTTAATGGTATTTTTAGGGTAGTGGATATTGAGATCAATAAACTGGGGGATTTGATCCCAATTTCAGGAATTGTAATACATAGAGGATTATGTTACTTATCACATTGTCAGAATCTTGGAAAGATACAGATTAGATGACTGCAATTTTGTGGGCATTCTGCTGTGAACCAACTAATTTCATGTAAATGATACCTTGTACCAGTAAGTTAAATATTTTAAATAATTGACTCAGTGATTTCCATGAATATGATAGTAAACTAGGGTTTGAAGTGAAATTTACTTTAAGGATCTATCTGGATTAATAAAAGGAGTACTTCAAAGTAACATACTTTTCCATAGTCCATGTATGAGTAATATGTCTACAAAACCTTGTAAGAATATCAACATGATTATAATGTAGGCATTTGCAGATGGCTATATAGTCGTCATAGAACAGGGTGGCCAAGAGAAAAAACTCAGTAACATCAAAGAGTTCTTTCAGAAATTTGGATGCCACAATTGTCATATGCAATTATCTTGTCACCTGCTATGTTGTACAAGTATCTGGGAATACAAGAAGATGTAAATGAGATTTCTAAGAAGGAGAAATTTTGTAGAAAAAATTACATGGCAGTTTTAAGGTTTGCATCCATAAAAGTGAGGGAAATGATATTCAGGTTCCCAGTTAAACTCAACATGTAGGTGAGGAATAGAAAGATGAAAAAGAAAACCTTCAGTTGTGCAGTTGTGGGTAATCAGTTAGTGGAACCAGCATAAACGTTATTGTGTGGTTAATCGTCATTGAATCCTGACTGCTATTCATTCAGCATTTATAATTCAGAGATTTTTGATGGGAGGAGAGAAGTATTAATATCACTTTGCAACAATTAATGGCTCAACAAACTCATCCAAACTTCTCATATGCATATAAGTTTTATTTAATTTAGTTATAAGCATTATCATTACACCAGAAGCAAGGTCTTCACAATTATGTGTTTTGGAAATATCATAGAATATTTTTTAGCAAAAAAGATTTCTTTATCCATATCACACTCAAACATTTTAGGAATTCTTCCTTTTTACCACTTTTTATTCCCCAAATATATTTTATTTATCTGCACATCTTTATTTTATTTATCTGCACATTGGATGGACATTATCCTTATAGTTATCTTGGACTACTACTGAGTCTTATAGCTGAATTTAAAATTCTTCAATAATGTAATGTCTTACATTGTAGTTTTTTAATAAATAATTTGTAAATATATGCCATACACTTTAGTCATCAATATACAGTTCTTCATATCTTTTGCGTTTGATATCAGTTTTAGCATTATTAAAATTTCAATAATTTGTGTTTTTCTTTTACTAAGTTTCTACTCACTCTTTTCTGTCTCTCTCTCTCATGTAATTCTCTCTAAAATTACAATTATTACTTAGAATGTTAAGGGAATTGGCTGTGCTATGTGCAGGGTTGTAGGGCACATTCACAATTGTTTTATGTTCTACATCTCTGAAGTAAAATTGAAATACATTCTAACATTCTGGCATTCGTATCACTAGGTGCAAAAAAATCAACTTTAAAGTATTGATCTCTCTCTGTTTGCTTCTCTGTGGTTTCATTATGCAGTTTCTAATGCAGAAATAATGATAATATATTTCATCTACTGTTGATTAAGTAAACTAGTTAGTATACATGGAACATAGAAGTGCTTGTCTGATAATATCTAATAATTTTCACTTAACTTTTTCATTGTTCTAACATGCAACAATTTTCTTTCTGTTTGTCACATTTCTTTGTTCACCTAGTTAAAATCACATTTATTGCCCTAACCATTATAATGAAACATTTTTTGCCAAGGTTTATCCTTTTTTACCTCAACTTATTAGAAAACTTCTATGTGGAATGTGTACTTTTTACCACACATTATTTATAACAATGTCATGAAACTTTCTTTAAAACCTCACACATTTTTCCTCTCACCTTTTTTTGTTCTAATTTCTGAATGCTTCTTTCTTGTTGATCTCTAATATGCTTATTTCTTTCTTTTTTCTGAGTTAGAGCCATTGAACTCATAAGTATAACCTCATGAATATTTTCGTGAACACCTAATTGTTCATGTCTAAAAATTATTGCTCTTTGGAATGTCAAGAATAAGGTAAAATACACCTTGCATGTAGTAATTCCATACCTACATACTGCATTTTCTCTCCATGTTTTTTAAAATAATCTAACTAATATGTTTGTCCAGTTATTGAAATAATCACTTTAAATTGATTGTCTATCAGGAATATTCTTTTCACTGTTACTCTCTGCTTGCCTACTTATCTATGGTCCCCAAACCCTATTTCCACCCACTGCAAATACTCAGTGCCTGAGTTTTAGGTTTAAACATCTATTGTTCTTGGAACCTGATGAACCTCTGATATATGGGGTGGATGCCTTTCATAGGAAGCAATCTCCTTTCTAAGCATTACTCTGAGAAAGTACATTCATTTGAATTAGGACTGTGATTTTTACTCGAATAGTGTCCATAAGTAACACAAATTCAGACATGTACACAATGTCAAAGAAAATTTTACTTAAAAAATCCAATCAGATTTCCCATGAACAGCTATATTATTCTTATTTGGTATCTATCCAAAAAGTACTGTGATATTGAATTTTCTCATTTAATTTGCTAAATCTTTGAGTCTAAAATTGTGACATTTGTTCTTTGAATGGATTTATATAGTGATGTGTATCTTATTATGAGAAACACTATTATGATTATATACTGTATTTCTACTTTGGACAAAAGTTGGTCTTAGCTGCTTGTCTTTGCCCATCTACCAAAAGAGGGATAGTGGTATATTCATTGATGCTGATTTTTGTCTCCTTGTTGTATCTCTCAGTAAGATATTCAAACCAGAGTCAGAGACTTTGCAGGTCTAAATTTTTATCAAATTCTTCTTGATAAATATCTCAAAGAATACACACTAAATACTATAACAGTTAGGCAAATATTTAAATATTCAATCAGTGCTTTCCAAAAGAAAGTCTTTTTGCAATTTTCCTGGAGCTTCCAATTACATTATTATGTGAAAATTTTACTATTGTTCTTGTCTGCCAGTGATGTTGTGACAAATACCATAAAATGGGTTGGCTTAAACACAGGAATTTATTGTCTCACTGTTTTGTGTGCCAGAATCTGAAATCAGGTTTCAATAGGCTATGCTTTCTTCTGGAGTATGCAGGGTCTGCTGCTGGGTTGCCTAAATCTTTTGGGATCTTTGGCTTGCATCTCTGCCTATTCACATGATGACAATTTCATTCTTTGGCTTCTTTTGTATTTAGGTTTCTTCTGACTTTCTGCATCAGAATGTTCTCTGCCTTTTAACAACTCCAGTGATATGGAAAAGGTCCTTTCAAGATTCAATTTTCTCTCCCCTAATTATGAACTTCAAAGATCCTATTCACAAATGAGTCACACATAAACTAATAATAACTCCTTCAATGTGCTTACTTAAAAATGGGTTTACATCAACAGGAGTGAGGAATACATCTTCAACACATCTTTATGGGGTACGTGATGAAATCTATAACAACAAATTGCTTTGAAATAATTACTCCATGCTGAAGTGGGGCCTGGGTCACTTCAGATCATTTGACCAAATGTAAGAATTAATACTAGAGATTCAGTCACTATTACAGAGAAATTACATGGAATTGCTCATGGTTTGCCTGAGAGGTGAGATGTTCCCTTGTAAGGTAGGTCCACACTTGACAGTTACATCAGACCATCTGAAGATGCATAAAAGACAATTTCTGCAGCCCTGGTGAACAGTTTGAACAGCCTTGAATGAGTTATAATTTCTATCTTCAATTAATTGCATGAATTGACTTAAAAAGAACTCCTGCTAGCCATGAAAGAGTTGATTTTCTGTCCTATCTTTGTTCAGAGAAAGTTTTGCATTTTCAAACTTGGTATTTCCTTTATTAGCCAAATCCCCAACCAAATGAAGAAACAAAAGAGTCCTTAGTGACCAGGTTCAAAAATTACCAGTGGCTCATTTGTGTAATTAACACAAAATTATCATTTGTGTACTTAACAGAAATGTGGGTTTTTTTGGGAAAAATCATACATAACACTTTAACAAGGGGACTCAGCTTTAAGAAACAGGAAAAAACATTGAAACAGGCAGGAAATGAGAATCCAATATTTAAAAGCCTAGACCACTTCCTTTTAATAAATTTTTAAATTGTAAGGAAATGCTGATTCTTCTCCCTTTTCTACTTTATCAATTTTCTCAAAAATGAATAAATTATGCGTAGCTATGACATGTAATCCGATGACCAAATGCAGAAGTACATAATGAAAAAAGTAAGGAAAAAAAACTAAAAAGAGATAAAAAATGCTATTATATTCAAGCATATATTTTCATACAGTCTTGCTGCAAATATACCATGTATATGATATGTAATATTCACCAATGCATCAAAATTAAAATAAAAACATACTTTTATACTGAGATATATACCTTATCAAATGCTATTTTTACCTTAGATATGTGTGAATCTATTTTTTACTTCCATAATTATTTATATATCTCATTTTAATTCCATTTACTTAGGTCCATTTTGTTATGATAATGTTAGTGCTTACACAAAAATTTGTTGTAAATATAGGCTCTTTCCAATGTTTCACCATTTAAAAATATAGTTCTATGGCTATAAAGCATGTTTTCCAGAACAACTGATTTCAGTTTCTTTTCCATTTTTCAGAATTATAGTAAATTTTTTTCAAGGAGAATTCTTGAACAAACATATTTTTTTGCATACTGTCAGACAAACTGCTTTACATAATTGCTGTTTGGGCATTTGCATACACCTATAGTGAATCTCAGTAGAGAAGATGAGGGTTTTTAGAGCAAGGCCCTGAATCCTCTCTAGATAACTACACTTCTTTTGAGAAACAGCTTTTGGCTTTTGACTGGGTAGAAGAAGTGATTGAACATCTGATTGTGCCAATTTACCATGAGACTGAGCTTCCCATCATGAACTGGGTATTGTCTGACCCACTGAGCCATAAAGTTGAGCATGCACAGCACTCCATCATCAAATGGAAGTGACCTACACAAGAATGGGTTCAAGCAGGCACTGAAGGTGAAAGTAGGTTACAAGAGGAACTGGCACAATGCCTATGGCCCTCATTCTTGCCACATTACCTTGCCTTTCCTAGCCCACAGCTAAGTCCTTTTGGTTAGTTTTCTGTGATCATTTGACTGAAGAAGAGAAAATTGGGTATGAATTCTCAGGCACTTGTGCCCAATGTGCAGGCACCATCTGAAATCTCTACAGCCCCTTTCTTATATTTCCCTAAAGGACAGTGGTGAAAGGAAATCATCCCAGGTGGAAGAACTTTAAGCAGTGCACCTGGTTTTCATTTTTCATTAAGGAGAAATGATGAGACAATTCATTGAATTGAGATAAGTGGTTACCATCTGTTTGGCCAGATGGTCACCGAGTTGGAAAGACGTGATTGGAAAATTGGTGACAAAGAGTTCTGGGAGACAGGTATGAGGATGTTCTAAGCCAGTTTCCAACAGACAGTGCTGTTTCTTCTGTGGCCAGATTAATGGTTGCAGAAATTGAGAGGTGGAACTGGGAGTGGAACCACTCATTATTACTCCAGTTATCCAGTAACAACATTTTTGTTTTCTGTCCCCATTATCTTTTGCTGTGCTGTTCTAGATATCCTGAAGGGGGAATGCTTCCAAAGGATACAGCAATATTTCCATTGAATTGGAAGTTATTACTTCTACCCAGTCACTCTGGATTACTATGTCTTTGAATCAACAGGAAAAACAGAGTCACTGCATTGGATGGCATGATTGATCTTGACTGCCCAAGGGACACTTGGAATAGTACTACAAAAAGGAAATAGGAAGAATATGACTGGAATCCAAGAAAACACATAGCACATCTTTTAGTACTACCATTCCTGTGATTAAAGTTCATAGAAAATTACAACAATCCAAACCAGGAAAGAATACTAATGGTTCAGATCTATCAGGTTTGAAGCTTTCATTTAACCCATCGGGCAAAAAATCAGGACCAGATGAGGTGTTCGTCTTCACAAACCTTGTAGCATTCTGGTGCTGGCTTGCCATTATCCTTGGGATTCCGTCGCTTGCTCTCTGTGTCCTATCACAGACAATATCCTAGATCACCACCTCATATTTGCTCTTCTGCATACCCTGACTTCTGGTTTTAGCTCCTACCTGTAGAATCTCTGACTTCTTTATTTTTATAAGGCTTCCAGTAATCCCTTAAGATCTTCCTAATTCAGGTTCAACCACACATAAATACCATCCTACACGATCCTATTCACAAATGAGTCTACACATTAACTGATAATACTTAATCAAAGTGTCCTTCTTATAAGTGAGTTCACACCCACAAGAAGTCAGATTGAGATTATGAAAATGTCTTCTAAGAGGTTACATAATTTAATCTACAAGAACCTGTTAGACAAAAAGACCAAACAGAGTGAGCGACAAAAAAGAGTCAGAGAGGGCAAAGATTTGACATAAACAAAGTCATACTTCTTTGAAACTGATATAAATAATGTGGATACAACTTAGCATGCTAACCTTTTCCACTGAAGAGGACATAATGTTAATAAAATTTATTTTATATAAAAAGAAATGGGAAAACATCAAAGATTTTGGAGATGTGTAGTTTCTGTGTGTATATATGTAAATATGAATATTTGTAAATGCACACACTAAAATATTCACAACAAAATATGAAAGAAAACTTATTATAGTTGTCCACTTTTTGGCAAGTGGTTGTAATTTGTATTTATATCTACATTTTCCACTACCCATTCCATATTCTCTTTGTCCTCAGCAAGCACCTCAGTTGGTCTTAGTGGGTTGAACCAAAGCTAATTTAGGTTGTTATTTGGAGATTAAGTAAAGTTTAAGGAGTTGGAGGTTATGTTGGTTAAGTTTATGTTTCAACTTAGCTAGTATATGGTATCCATTTATTTGTAAACAATGACTCAGTTATTATTTTCGATATATTTCATAGATGGAATTAGCATCTGCAACCAGTTGATCTTAACTAAAATACATTATACTTACAATGTAGGTAAGCCTAACACACCATTTGAAGGTCTTCATCCAAGAATTGAGGGTCAATATCAGTCATAATTATTCCTTAAAATTATGTCTTCTATTCTCTCTGAATTTCTAGCCTGAGAATTCCAGACTTAAAAATCCAAGAACCATCTCAGTGGAATTTTCAACCTCTTGTCTACCTTATAAATATGGAATCCATAATCAAATGAGCCCATTCCTTATTATAACCTTTATCTTCATCTTCCTATATCTCTCTCTCTTTCTATCACTATCAATTTCTGTATCTATCAATCTTCTTTATTAGTCCTGTGCAATTACATCAACTTTCCTGTCTAGCAATTAATTTAAATCCATGCTAAGACTGGAAAAACATATGAGGTTCCATGTTATACAAAGTTATAATGCAATTTCTCCACTTCTCCGCTCCTACCTACCTTCTGAACTTAGAAATATTTTCATGGAACTTGCCACCACCCTCTACATTCTCTCATATTCATTTTGAGCATGCATCCATTTCAATGACCAAGCTCTGAACATTTTTTTTTCACGGTTTGAGTGAGGTTTTGATTGTCTATTCAACTTTCAGTCAGACCAATGATATGAAAGTCAGAAGTGATATTTACACCCTTATTATATATGTGTTAATGCCCTATTCTGTATATTGCTGGCAGTAAATGTAGATTTTTCACAAGAAGTAATATACTCAGGTGGGCTAAATTATTTAAGACTTCACTTATCCAAACCATAATTCTGTTTCAAGAGCATATCTTAATAAATGTTGAAAGTGAAAGGTTGGAAAAGATACTCCATGCAAACAGTAACCAAAAATGAACAGAGATAGCTATACTAATATCAGAGAAAACAGACTTTAAATGCAAAAAAGTTCTAAGAGATAAAGAATGCCATTATATATTAATAAAAGGGACAATTCACCGGGAAGAAATAACAGTCATAAATATTTATGCACCTAACCAGAAAGGCCCAAAATACATGAAGCAAACTATGGCAAAACTGAAGGAATAAACAGATATCTCTACAATAATAGTTAGAGACTTCAACACACACTCAAATCATTAGATAGAAAAACTAGACAGAAGATCAACAAGGAAACAGAGACTTGAACAATATGATAAACAAGCTAGATCTAATAAACATATACAGGATATTGCACCCAAACTCAGCAGGTTATATATTCTTCTCTAGTGCTCATGGATCTTTCTCCAGGATAGACCATATGTTAGGTCATAATGCAGGTCTCAAAATACATAAAAAGACTGAAATTATACAAAGCACCTTTTCAAATAATAAGGGAATGAAACTGGAAATCTCCTAAACACTCCTAAATAATCAGTGGGTCAAAGAAGAAATTGTAAGTAGAATTAGTAAATATATTGAGAAAAAAGAAAAGGAGAATACAACTTATCAAAATTTATGGGATACAGCGAAGGCAGTCCTGAGAGGGAAATCTATAACCCTAAATGCCTATATTAAAAAAGAAGAAAAAGCTAAAATCAAAGATCTAACTGAACAACTGGAAAGACTAGTAAAAGAACAGCAAACCATTCCCAAAGTAATCAGAAGGAAGGAAATAAAAAAGATTAGAGCAGAAATAAATGAAATTGAGAACAACAACAACAACAAAAGACAAAAACCCAACAAAACTAAAAGCTGATTCTTCTTTGAGATCAATAAATTTGAAAGTCCCTAGCTAGAGAAACAAAAAAAGAGAGAAGATGCAAATAAATAAAATCATGAATGAAAAGGGTGAAGTAACAACTGATCCCACAGAAATAAATAGGATCATAAGAGGATATTATGAGAAACCTTATGCCAATAAACTGGACAGTCTAGAAGAAATGGATAAAGTCCTAGAAATGCATGAACAACCTACCTTGACACTACAAGAAATTCAAGAATTTAACAAACCAATCACCTTTAAAGAGATTGAATCAGTCATCAAAAATCTCCCAAAAAAGAAAAGTCCATGACCAGATGGCTCCACAGGTGAATTTTACCAAGCATTTTGAGAAGAATTAACACCAATACTGTTTAAACACTTTCAAAAAATTGAAGAGGGAAAGTTATCCAGCACATTTTATCAAGTCAACATCACCTTAATATCCAAGCCAGATAAAGATACTACAAGAAAAGAAAATTACAGACCAATTTCTCTAATGAACAAAAATGCAAAAATTCTAAACAAATTACTTGCCAACAGAGTTCAACAGTATATCAAGCGTCTTATAAATCATGACCAAGTGGGATATATTCCTGGTAAGCAAGGCTGGTTCAACATAAGAAAATCAAATAACATAATACATTGCATTCACAAATAGAAGGTAAAAAAAAGACACCATCACTGGACCGATGAAGAAAAGGCATTCAACAAAATCCAGTGTCCTTTTTTGATAAAAAACATTTTGAAACACAGGAATAGAAGTAAACTTCCTCAATATGATAAAAGGCATATATGGAAAATTTATAGCCAACATCGAACTCAACAGGGAAAGTTTAAAGTTTTCAATCTAAAATCAGGAACAAGACAAGGAAGCCCACATTCACCATTGTTATTTGACATTGTGCTAGGTGCTCTAACTAGAGCAATTATAGAAGGAAAACAAACAAACAAACATTCAAACAGGAAACGAGGAAGTAAAACGCTCACTCTGATGACATGATCCCATATTTTAGAAAATTCTGAAATCTGTAGGACAAAGCTACCTGAGTTAATGAGATCAGCAAAGTGGCAGGATATAAGATCAACATGCAAAAATCAGTAATGTTTGTGTACACTAGTTCAATCTGGGGAGGAAATCAGGGAAAAAATCCACTTACAATAATAACAAAAAGACTCAAATACCTAGGAATCAATTTAACCAAAGAAGTAAAAGATCTATATACAGAAAACTAAAAACAATGCTAAAAGAAATCAATGAAGGCGTAAACAAATGGAAAGACAGTTCATGTTCACGAATTGGAAGACTAAATATCATGAAGATATCAATCCTAAACAAATTGATTTATAAATTCAATGCAATACCAATCAAAATACCAACAGTCTACTTTAAAGAAATAGAAAAGGCAATTACCAAATTCATTTGGAAGAGAAAGTTCACCCAAACAGCCAAAAGCATTATAAAAAAAAAAAAAAAAAAAAGAGTGATGTAGAAGGAATCTTCCTGCCTGACTTTGAAACATATTACAAAGCTACAGAAGTTAAAACAGCATGAAACTGGCATAAATATAGACACATTGATCAGCGAAATAGAATTGAGAGTCCAGAAATAAGCCCTCACTTCTTAAGCCAACTTCTTTTCGACAAATTTACCAAAGCCATGTTAACGGGAAAAAACAGTCTCTTCAACAAATGGTGCTGGGGGAACTGGATATCAACAACCAAAAGATTGAAAGAGAACCCCTACCTTACTCTCTATACAAGAATCAACTCAAAATGGATCAAACACCAAAATATAAAAACCAGGACCATAAAACTACTAGAATAAAATGTAGAGAAACATCTAAAGACCTTGTGGTAGGTGGTGGTTTCTTGGACCTTATGCCCAAAGCAGAAACTATAAAAGAAAAAAACAGATAAATGGAACCTCCTCAAAATGAAACACTTTTTCACCTCAAAGGACTTTGTCAAAAGGGTGAAAAGGTAACAGACTCAATGGGAAAAATATTTGGTAATCACATATCCGACAAGGGTTTAATATTCATGATATATAAAGAGATGCTACAACTCAACAATAAAAAGATAAAAAATCCAATTTAAAAATGGGTAAAAGATTGAATAGACATTTGTCCAAAGAAAAAATGCAAATGGCAAATATGCATTTGCATATTTGAACAAGGGAACAATGGAAATTGTTCAACTTTACTAGCAATTAGGTAAATGCAAATCAAATGTACAATGAGATATCATTTCACACCTGTTAGAATGGCCACTATTAAAAAGACAGAGAACTACAAATGTTGGAGAGGATGTGGAGACATAGAAAGCTTATTCACTGTTGGTGGGAATGTAGACTGGTACAGCCACTGTGGAGGACTGTTTGGCAGTTCCTAAATAATTTAAATATAAACTTGCCATATGATCTGGCTATACCAATTCTAGGTATATAAACATAAGAACTGAGAGCAGTGACACGAATAGACATCTGGATACCGATGTTCACAACACCGTTATTCACAATTGCCAGAGGTTGGGAACAACTCAGGTGTTCATCAACACACGAATGAATAAACAAATTGTGGTGCATTCACAATAAACAAATTGTGGTGCATTCACATGATAGTATATTATGCATATACTATATGCATATGTAAGAAGAAATTAAGTCATGAGACATATGACTACATGGATGAAACTGGAAGACATTATGTTGTGTGAAGCAAGCCAGACACAAAAGAACAAATACTGTATTATTGTGCTACTGTGACCTAAATATATTGTGTAATCTTATGGAGTTACTAACTTGAATATGGGTCACCAGAAAATAGAATGAGGTAAGAGCAGGGGTCCTTAACAAGGAGTTCTCGTGAGCTTGAAATGAAATTCAAAAAAAAAAAAAAATTATCCTCGTGGGGACCTGACGGTGCGAGTGTGATATATTTATTAATTAATATACAGTATAGGGTGGACTTAGTAATGGGGCCGTGGTTTTCACCTGACTGGCAAAAGGGTCCATGGAACAGAAAAGGTTAAGAACCCCTGGGCCAGAGAATGGATATCTGAAGGTTAACTTGCGCAGAATTGTTGCAAAGGATGTGTGTTAATCTTTGTAAATGAATAGTAAAGGTAAAAGTCCAACATAATATTAGTTACTAGCAGTATTATTACGTGGGTATAAGGGTGGTTTAAAGGGAAAGTCTAAGGTCATGTATATTACTAAAAGGAAAGCTAAAAAAATGTAACATGGGACTTTACAGAATAGTAAAACCATGTGTGAAATATAACTAGGGGTGAAATTGCATATATAAAACTGTCTTTCTTTGAAACAGAACAAATGCATGTTAATGTTACAAGATGTTAATATCAGATATAAAACACATTATGCCAAGTGAAAGAAACCAGATACAAAGTACTATATATTGTATGATTCTATTTATATAAAATGTAAATATAAATCCATTTATAAAATTGAAATTAGTTTAGTGGTTATGTAAGGCTGGGGAAGGATTGCTAAGGGGTGTGGAGTTTTTCTTTTTGGAGTAATGAAATTGTTCTAAAATTTTTTGTGGTGATGAATGCATACCATTGTGCTTATACTAAAAGCCACTGATTGTACACTATGGATAGATCATAAGGTATGTGACTATATCTCAATAAAACTGCTTAATAAATGAATAAATAATTGTGCAAGAATACTCAGAAATAGCAACAAGTTACATCAGGGGAGGCACAGAGACATTGAAAGGTAAAGAATTTTCTTGATTGTTTCTTTGTTACTCTGGTTTTTGTTTATTATTATTATTAAAATAATGAAAATGCTCTAATAGTGATTGAAGTGATGAACAATTATACGATCATACCAAACACCACTGATTGTACACTTTGTATGAATTCTATGCTTTATTAATATGTATCAATAAAAATTGATATGTTTAAAACATATATATATATATATATATATATACTTGTTTAAAATTCTTCTGGTTGCAATGTGTGAAACTAATACTGAGGCAAACATAATTTTTCAAATATTCTTTCCCTGATGTATGATATTAACAGATTGGCGTATATGTTAACATACCAGTGGGACAAACACACATTTGTAAATGTTATCCTTTCTTCATTTTGTTTATTTTTACTGACATAGTGATATCATTAATAAAAATATTCTGCAACTTAACTTTTTTCATCTTAAAACAGAATGCCTACAATTCTGTAAAAGAAATCCCTCTGAAAAATGTTTTTTAACAAATATATACACTATAGAACATATAAAAATGGGATCATTTGATCAATGTGTTATTTTACTTTTAACTTTTTTCTCATTCTAACCATTTTTATCTTTGATTGAGTGCCTCATTTCCCTGAGCAGGTAGGTACCTTGCCTTAAAAATAAACTTCCCTTAATATTCTACATGCTTGAGGAATATAAGCAAATCAATAAATGATTAATAAATGAATTAATGAATGAATATTTCCATAATAAATAAGTATATTTATGCATACACACAAATATGCTCATGTTCTAATTGCAATTCTCACTCTAGAAAAAGAGCTTTTCATTCATTTATATTATATTAAATATTTTCTCTACAAGTTTTTATGATTTTCTTTATACTTATTCTGTTCGTAAAACATTCCATTATGATGTATATCACTGAGTAAAAGCAAAGTTGTCATGTAAACTATGAACAATGCTCAATGTCTTCCATTGTGTGCAAAATCTTCACTTAAGAAAAGAAAGGTGTAATGACTTTTACCTTATACTCATGGAATTTCGATGGTTTTCATTTGTCCTTTCTAATATTCATTCAAAGTTTGTTTGTTTTGCTTTCTTACTTCTTTCAGAGATCCTCCAAAGGAATATTGAATATTTCTGAATTTTTTGCTCATGCACAAACATTGGGTTGTCGTTTATCGATGCTCTTGGTCTTTTCAAATTGCTGGCTTCTAAAACTCTTTCATCTATCAGTTGATTTCATTTTCTATTTTGTAAGTTACAATTTGAATTTATTTTTATGTATTTTTAAAATTTGTTTACATTTATTAGGAAAACTGCAAGGTATTATCTTTAGTCTACTTGAAAATTTGCTTAAATAATTATTACATTTAAGATAATGGAATTTCTTTTGAGTACAGTTTTTTTAAAAATAATACTGCAAATCATTTTAAATAATATGTCTTGAAAGAAACCAACTGTCAGCCAACAATTTTATGTCTGGCAAGACTCCTTCTTCAAAAATGAGGGGAGGTTAAGACATTCTCAGATAAACAAAAGCTGAGGGAATTCATCACCATTAAAGCTGCCATATAAGGAATGGTAAGGTAGGCTTAATAATGAAAGGAAGGGACACTAGACAG
>JAKSZT010054409.1:479300-502301 GCA_026826555.1 Tolypeutes matacus
TATTCCTTTGGAGGATCTTTGAAAGAAGTAAGAAAGCAAAACAAACAAACTTTGAATGAATATTAGAAAGGACAAATGAAAACCATCGCCATGAGTATAAGGTAAAATTCATTACACCTTTCTTTTCTTATGTGGAGATTTTGCACACAGTGGAAGACATTGAGCATTGTTCATAGTTTACATGACAACTTTGCTTTTGCTCAGTGATATACATCATAATGGAATGTTTTACGATTGATGGTGTCTTAAAACTGATGAAATTTGGTATCTCTGTCACCCCTCAGGTTATTCTTACATATCCTGAAAACTCAAGGGAGTCTAACAAGAAAGTGGCAGAATTTATAAGAAAATTTCATACTCTAGGTGAGCAAATGAAAAAATATTAAAAAATACATAGACTGCCTTTATCATAGCATTATCACGTGAAATCAATGAGCAAATATTATTTCAGTCATAATAGTTGTAAATTTAACTGTGAAAGGAATAATTATCATACAAACAGAATAAGTATAAAGAAAATCAAAAAACTTGTAGAGAAAATATTTAATATAATATAAATGAATGAAAAGCTCTTTTTCTAGAGTGAGAATTGCAATTAGAAAATGAACATATTTGTATGTATGCAAAGATATACTTATTTATTATGGAAATATTCATTCATTAATTCATTTATTAATCATTTATTGATTTGCTTATATTCCCCAAGCATGGAGAATATTAAGGGAAGTTTATTTTTAAGGCAAGGTACCTGCTCAGGGAAATGAGGCACTCAATCAAAGATAAAAATGGTTAGAATGAGAAATAAGTTAAAAGTAAAATAACACATTGATCAAATGATCCCATTTTTATATGTTCTACAGTGTATATATTTGTTAAAAAATATTTTTCAGAGGGATTTCTTTTACAGAATTGTAGGCATTCTGTTTTAAGATTTAAAAAGTTAAGTGGCAGAATATTTTTATTAATGATATCACTGTCAGTAAAAATAAACAAAATGAAAAAAGGATAACATTTACAAATGTGTAAGTGTTTGTCTCACTGGTATGTTAACATATACACCAATCTGTTAATATCATACATATCAGGGGAAGAATATTTGAAAAATTATGTTTGCCTCAGTATTAGTTTCACACATTGCAACCAGAAGAATTTTAAACAAGTATATATATATATATATTTGTTACATATCAATTTTTATTGATACATATTAATAAAGCATAAAATTCATACAAAGTGTATGATCAGTGGTGTTTGGTATGACCGTATAATTGTTCATTCATCACTTCAATCACTATTAGAGCATTTTCATTATTTCAATAATAATAATAAACAAAAACCAGAGTAACAAAGAAACAAACAAGAAAATTCTTTACCTTTCAATGTCTCTGTGCATCTCCTCCTGTAACTTGTTGCTATTTCTGAGTATTCTTGCACAATTATTTATTCATTTATTAAGCAGTTTTATTGAGATATAATCACATACCTTATGATCTATCCATAGTGTACAATCAGTGGCTTTTAGTATAAGCACAATTGTGTGCATTCATCACAACAAAAAATTTTAGAACAATTTCATTACTCCAAAAAGAAAAATACTACACCCCTTAGCAATCCTTCCCCAGCCCTACATAACCACTAATCTAATTTCATTTTTATAAATTGATTTATATTTACATTTTATATAAATGGAATCATACAATATGTAGTACTTTGTATCTGGTTTCTTTCACTTAGCATAATGTGTTTTATATCTGATATTAACATCTTGTAGCATTAACATGCATTTGTTCTGTTTCAAAGAAAGACAGTCTTATATATGCAATTTCACCCCTAGTTATATTTCACATATGTTTTTACTATTCTGTAAAGTCCCATGTTACATTTTTTTAGCTTTCCTTTTAGTAGTATACATGACCTTAGACTTTCCCTTTAAAGCACCCTTATACTCATGTAATAATACTGCTAGTAACTAATATTATGTTGGACTTTTATCTTTACTATTCATTTCCAAAGATTAACACACATCCTTTGTAACAATTTTGCGCAAGTTAACGTTCAAGTTTCCATTCTCTGGCCCAGGGGTTCTTAACCTTTTTTGTTCCATGGACCCTTTTGCCAGTCAGGTGAAAACCACGGCCCCATTACTAAGTCCAACCTATACTGTATATTAATTAATAAATATATCACACTCGCACTGTCAGGTCCCCACAAGGATAATTTTTTTTTTTGAATTTCATTTCAAGCTCACGAGAACTCCTTGTTAAGGACTCCTGCTCTTATATCATTCTATTTTCTGGTGACCCATATTCAAGTTAGAAACTCCATGAGATTACACAATATATTTAGGTCACAGTAGCACAATAATACAGTATTTGTTCTTTTGTGTCTGGCTTGCTTCACACAACATAATGTCTTCCAGTTTCATCCATGTAGTCATATGTCTCATGACTTAATTTCTTCTTACATATGCATATAGTATATGCATAATATACTATCATGTGAATGCACCACAATTTGTTTATTCATTCGTGTGTTGATGAACACCTGAGTTGTTCCCAACCTCTGGCAATCGTGAATAACGGTGCTGTGAACATCGGTATCCAGATGTCTATTCGTGTCACTGCTCTCAGTTCTTCTGTTTATATACCTAGAATTGGTATTGCCAGATCATATGGCAAGTTTATATTCAAATTACTTAGGAACTGCCAAACAGTCCTCCACAGTGGCTGTACCATTCTACATTCCCACCAGCAGTGAATAAGCTTTCTACGTCTCCATATCCTCTCCAACATTTGTAGTCTCTGTCTTCTTAATAGTGGCCATTCTAACAGGTGTGAAATGATATCTCATTGTATCTTTGATTTGCATTTACCTAATCGCTGGTAAAGTTGAACAATTTCCCTTGTTCCTTTGTTCAAATATGCAAATGAATATTTGCCATTTGCATTTTTTCTTTGGACAAATGTCATTCAATCTTTTGCCCATTTTTAAATTGGATTTTTTATCTTTTTATTGTTGAGTTGTAGCATCTCTTTATATGTCATGAATATTAAACCCTTATCAAATATGTGATTGCCAAATATTTTTTCCCATTGAGTCCATTGCCTTTCCACCCTTTTGACAAAGTCCTTTGAGGTGCAAAAGTGTTTTATTTTGAGGAGGTTCCATTTATCTGTTTTTCCTTTTATAGTTTCTGCTTTGGGCATAAGGTCAAGAAATCACCACCTACCACAAGGTCTTTAGATGTTTCTCTACATTTTATTCTAGTAGTTTTATGGTCCTGGCTTTTATATTTTGGTGTTTGATCCATTTTGAGTTGATTCTTGTATAGAGAGTAAGGTAGGGGTTCTCTTTCAATCTTTTGGTTGTTGATATCCAGTTCCCCCAGC
Source organism: Tolypeutes matacus (assembly GCA_026826555.1). NCBI lineage: Eukaryota > Metazoa > Chordata > Mammalia > Cingulata > Chlamyphoridae > Tolypeutes > Tolypeutes matacus. The sequence goes on from JAKSZT010054409.1 coordinate 482,690, forward strand.
ACCATTTGTTGAAGAGACTGTTTTGTCCTGTTAACATGGCTTTGGTAAATTTGTTGAAAAGAAGTTGGCTTAAGATGTGAGGGCTACTTTCTGGACTCTCAATTCTATTTCACTGATCAATGTGTCTATATTTATGCCAGTATCATGCTGTTTTAACTTCTGTAGCTTTGTAATATGTTTCAAAGTCAGGCAGGAAGATTCCTTCTACATCACTCTTTTTTTTTTTTTTTTTTTTATAATGCTTTTGGCTGTTTGGGTGAACTTTCTCTTCCAAATGAATTTGGTAAATGCCTTTTCTATTTCTTTAAAGTAGACTGTTGGTATTTTGATTGGTATTGCATTGAATTTATAAATCAATTTGATTAGGATTGATATCTTCATGATATTTAGTCTTCCAATTCATGAACATGAACTGTCTTTCCATTTGTTTATGCCTTCATTGATTTCTTTTAGCATTGTTTGTAGTTTTCTGCATATAGATCTTTTACTTCTTTGGTTAAATTGATTCCTAGGTATTTGAGTCTTTTTGTTGTTATTGTAAATGGATTTTTTCCCTGATTTCCTCCCCAGATTGTTCAACACTAGTGTACAGAAACAGTACCAATTTTTGCATGTTGATCTCATATCCTGCCACTTTGCTGATCTCATTAGCTCAGGTAGCTTTGTCCTAGAGATTTCAGAATTTTCTAAAATATGGGATCATGTCATCCGCAAATAGTGAGCATTTTACTTCCTCGTTTCCTGTTTGGATGTTTGTTTTTTTTCCTTCTATATTTGCTCTAGTTAGAGCACCTAGCACAATGTTGAATAACAATGGTGAATGTGGGTTTCCTTGTCTTGTTCCTGATTTTAGAGAGAAAACTTTAAACTTTCCCTGTTAAGTTCGATGTTGGCTATAGATTTTCCATATATGCCTTTTATCATATTGAGGAATTTTACTTCTATTCCTGTGTTTCAAAATGTTTTTATCAAAAAAGGATGCTGGATTTTGTCAAATGCCTTTTCTTCATCGGTCCAGTGATCGTGTCTTTTTTTACCTTCTATTTGTGAATGCAATGTATTATGTTATTTGATTTTCTTATGTTGAACCATCCTTGCTTACCAGGAATATATCCCACTTGGTCATGATTTATAAGAAGCTTTATATACTGTTGAACTCTGTTGGCAAGTAATTTGTTTAGAATTTTTGCGTTTTTGTTCATTAGAGAAATTGGTCTGTAATTTTCTTTTCTTGTAGTATCTTTGTCTGGCTTTGATATTAAGGTGATGTTGACTTGATAAAATGTGTTTGATAACTTTCCCTCTTCTTCATTTTTTTGAAAGTGTTTTAACAGTATTGGTATTAATTCTTCTCAAAATGTTTGGGAAAATTCACCTGTGGAGCCATCTGGTCATGGACTTTTCTTTGTTGGGAGATTTTTGATGACTGATTCAATCTCTTTAAATGTGATTGGTTTGTTAAATTCTTGTATTTCTTGTAGTGTCAGGGTAGGTTGTTCATATGTTTCTAGGACTTTATCCATTTCTTCTAGGCTGTCCAGTTTGTTGGCATAAGGTTTTTCATAATATCCTCTTATGATCCTATTTATTTCTGTGGGATCAGTTGTTACTTCACCCTTTTCATTCCTGATTTTATTTATTTGCATCTTCTCTCTTTTTTTGTTTCTCTAGCTTGGGACTTTCAAATTTATTGATCTCAAAGAAGAATCAACTTTTAGTTTTGTTGGGTTTTTGTCTTTTTTGTTGTTGTTGTTCTCAATTTCATTTATTTCTGCTCTAATCTTTTTTATTTCCTTCCTTCTGATTACTTTGGGAATGGTTTGCTGTTCTATTACTAGTTTTTCCAGTTGTTCAGTTAGATCTTTGATTTTAGCTTTTTTTCTTTTTTAATATAGGCATTTAGGGTTATAGATTTCCCTCTCAGGACTGCCTTTCTGTATCCCATAAATTTTGATAACTTGTATTCTCCTTTTCTTTTTTTTCAATATATTTACTAATTCCACTTACAATTTCTTCTTTGACCCACTGATTATTTAGGAGTATTTAGGAGATTTCCAGTTTCATTCCCTTATTGTTTGAAAAGGTGCTTTGTATAATTTCAGTCTTTTTATGTATTTTGAGACCTGCATTATGACCTAACATGTGGTCTATCCTGGAGAAAGTTCCATGAGCACTAGAGAAGAATGTATAACCTGAGTTTGGGTGCAATATCCTGTATATGTTTATTAGATCTAGCTTGTTTATCATATTGTTCAAGTCTCTGTTTCCTTGTGGATCTTCTGTCTAGTTTTTCTATCTAGTGATTTGAGTGTGTGTTGAAGTCTCTAACTATTATTGTAGAGATGTCTGTTTATTCCTTCAGTTTTGCCATAGTTAGTAGAAATACACTTCATGTATTTTGGGCCATCTTGGTTAGGTGCATAAATATTTATGACTGTTATTTCTTCCTGGTGAATTGTCCCTTTTATTAATATATAATGGCATTCTTTATCTCTTATAACTTTTTTGCATTTAAAGTCTGCTTTCTCTGATATTAGTATAGCTATCTCTGTTCTTTTTTGGTTACTGTTTGCATGGAGTATCTTTTCCAACCTTTCACTTTCAACATTTATTAACATATGCTCTTGAAACAGAATTATGATTTGGATAAGTGAAGTCTTAAATAATTTAGCCCACCTGAGTATATTACTTCTTGTGAAAATCTACATTTACTGCCAGCAATATACAGAATAGGGCATTAACACATATATAATAAGGGCGTAAATATCACTTCTCACTTTCATATCATTTGTCTGACTGAAAGTTTGAATAGACAATCAAAACCTCACTCAAACTGTGAAAAAAAAATGTTCAGAGCTTGGTCATTGAAATGGATGCACGCTCAAAATGAATATGAGAGAATGTAGAGGGTGGTGGCAAGCTCTATGAAAATATTTCTAAGTTCAGAAGGTAGGTAGGAGCGGAGAAGTTGAGAAAGTGCATTATAACTTTGTATAACATGGAACCTCATATGTTTTTCCAGTCTTAGCATGGAATTAAATTAATTGCTGGACAGGAAAGTTGATGTAATTGCACAGGACTAATAAAGAAGATTGAAAGATACAGAAATTGATAGTGATAGAAAGAGAGAGAGAGATAGGAAGATGAAGATAAAGGTTATAATAAGGAATGGGCTCATTTGATTGTGGATTCCAAATTCATAAGGCAGACAAGAGGTTGAAAATTCCACTGAGATGGTTCTTGGATTTTTGAGTCTGAAATTCTCAGGCTGGAAATTCAGAGAATAGAAGATGTAATTTTAAGGAATAATTATGACTGATATTGACCTTCAATTCATTGGATGAAGACCTTCAAATGGTATATCAGGCTCACCTACATTGTAAGTATAATGTATTTTAGTTAAGATCAACTGGTTGCAAATGCTAATTCCATCTATGAAATATATAGAAATTAATAACTGAGTCATTGTTTACAAATAAATGGATACCATATACTAGCTAAGTTGAAACATAAACTTAACCAACATAACCTCCAACTCCTTAAACCTTACTTAATCTCCAAATAACAACCTAAATTAGCTTTGGTTCAACCCACTAAGACCAGCTGATGTGCTTGCTGAGGACAAAGGGAATATGGAATGGGTAGTGGAAAATGTAGATATAAATACAAATTACAACCACTTGCTAAAAAGTGGACAACTATAATAAGTTTTCTTTCATATTTTGTTGTGAATATTTTAGTGTGTGCATTTACAAATATTCACATATACATATATACACACAGAAACCACACATCTCCAAAATCTTTGATTTTTTCCCATTTCTTTTTATATAACAAAAATTTTATTAACATTATATCCTCTTCAGTGGAAAAGGTTAGCATGCTAAGATGTATCGACATTATTTATATCAGTTTCAAAGAAGTATGACTTTGTTTATGTCAAATATTTGCACTCTCTAACTCTTTCTGTCTCTCACTATGTTTGGTCTTTTTGTCTAACAGGTTCTTGTAGATTAAGTTATATAACCTCTCAGAAGACATGTTCATAATCTCAATCTGACTTCCTGTAGGCGTGAACTCATTTATAAGAAGGACACTTTGATTAAGTATTATCAGTTAATGTATAGACTCAATTATGAATAAGATCATGTAAGATGGTATATATGTGTGGTTGAACCTGAATCAGGAAGATCTTAAGGGATTACTGGAAGCCTTATAAAAATAAAGAAGTCAGAGATTCCACAGGTAGGAGCTAACACAGAAGTCAGGGTATGCAGAAGAGCAAATATGAGGTGGTGATCTAGGATATTGTCTGTGATAGGACACAGAGAGCCAATCGATGGAATCCCAAGGATAATGGCAAGCCAGCACCAGAATGCTACAAGGTTTGTGAAGAAGAGCACCTCATCTGGTCCTGATTTTTTGCCTGGTGGGTTAAATGAAAGCTTCAAACCTGAAAGATCTGAACCATTAGTATTCTTTCCTGGTTTGGATTGTTGAAGTTTTCCATGAACTTTAATCACAGGAATGGTAGTACTAAAAGATGTGAACTTTAATCACAGGAATGGTAGTACAAAAATATGTGCTATGTGTTTTCTTGGATTCCAGCCATATTCTTCCTATTTCCTTCTTGTAGTACTATTCCAAGTTTCCCTTAGGCAATCAAGATCAATCATGCCGTCCAATGCAGTGACTCTGTTTTCCCTGTTGATTCAAAGACATAGTAATCCAGAGTGACTGGGTAGAAGTAATAACTTCCAATCCAAGGGAAATATTGCTATTTCCTTTGGAAGCATTCCCCCTTCAAGATATCTAGATCAGCACAGCAAAAGATCGTGGGGACAGAAAACAAAAATGTTGTTACTGGATAACTGGAGTAATAATGAGTGGTTCCACTCCCAGTTCCGCCTCTCAATTCCTGCAACCATTAATTCTGGCCATAGAAGAAAGAGCACCGTCTGTTGGAAACTGGCTTAGAACATCCTCATACCTGTCTCCCAGAACTCTTTGTCACCAATTTTCCAATCATGTCTTTCCAACTCGGTGACCATCCGGCCAACAGATGGTAACCATTTATCTCAATTCAATGAATTGTCTCACCATTTCTCCTTAATGAAAAATGAAAACCAGGTGCACTGCATAAAGTTGTCCCCCCTGGGATGATTTCCTTTCACCACTGTCCTTTAGGGACATACAAGAAAGGAGCTGTAGAGATTTCAGATGGTGCCTGCACATTGGGCACAAGTGCCTGAGAATTCATACCCAATTTTCTCTTCTTCAGTCAAATGATCACAGAAAACTAACCAAAAGGACTTAGCTGTGGGCTGGGAAAGGCAAGGTAATGTGGCAAGAATGAGGGCCATAGGCATTGTGCCAGTTCCTCGTGTAACCTACTTTCGCCTTCCGTGCCTGCCTGAATCCATTCTTATGTAGGTCACTTCCATTTGATGATGGAGTGCTGCTGTGCATGCTCAACTTTATGGCTCAGTGGGTCAGACAATACCCAGTTCATGATGGGAAGCTCAGTCTCATGGTAACTTGGTGGCACAATCAGTTGTTCAATCTCTTCTTCTACCTGGTCAAAAGCCAAAAGCTGTTTCTGAAAAGAAGTGTAGTTATCTAGAGAGGATTCAGGGCCTTGCTCTAAAAATCCTCATTTTCTCTACTGAGATTCACTATGGGTGTATGCAAATGCCCAAATAGAAATTATGTAAAGCAGTTTGTCTGACAGTATGCAAAAAAATATGTTTGTTCAAGAATTCTCCTTGAAAAAAATTTACTGTAATTCTGAAAAATTGAAAAGAAACTGAAATGAGTTGTTCTGGAAAACATGCTTTATAGCCATAGAACTATATTTTTAAATGGTGAAACATTGGAAAGAGCATATATTTACAACAAATTTTCGTGTAAGCACTAACATTATCATAACAAAATGGACTTAAGTAAATGGAATTAAAATGAGATATATAAATAATTATGGAAGTAAAAAATAGATTCACACATATCTAAGGTAAAAATAGCATTTGATAAGGTATATATCTCAGTATAAAAGTATATTTTTAGTTTAATGTTGATGCATTGGTGAATATTACATATCATATACATGGTATATTTGCAGGAAGCCAGTATGAAAATATATGCTTGTAAATAATAGCATTTGTTATCTCTTTTTAAAGTTTTTTTTCTTACTCTTTTCATTATGTACTTCTGCATTTGGTCATCGGATTACATGTCAGAGCTACACATAATTTATTCATTTTTGAGAAAATTGATAAAGTAGAAACAGGAGAAGAATCAGCATTTCCTTACAATTTAAAATTTTCTGAAAAGGAAGTGGTCTAGGATTTTAAAAATCGGATTCTTATTGTTTTCCTGCCTGTTTCAATGTTTTTTTCCTGTCTCTTAAAGCTGAGTCCCCTTGTTAAAGTGTTATGTATGATTCCCCCCACCAAAAAAAACACATTTCTGTTAACTACACAAATGATAATTTTGTGTTAATTACACAAATGAGCCACTGGTAATTTTTGAACCTGGTCACTAAGGACTCTTTTGTTTCTTCATTTGGTTGGGGATTTGGCTAATAAAGGAAATACCACGTTTGAAACTGCAAAACTTTCTCTGAACAAAGATAGGACAGAAAATCAACTCTTTGATAGCTAGCAGGAGTTCTTTTTAACTCAATTCATGCAATTAATTGAAGATAGAAATTATAACTCATTCAAGGCTGTTCAAATTGTTCACCAGGGCTGCAGAAATTGTCCTTTATGCGTCTTCAAATGGTGTGATCTAACTGTCAAGTGTGGACCTACCTTAAAAGGGAACATCCAACCTCTCAGGCAAACCGTGAGCAATTCCATGTAATTTCTCTGTAATAGTGACTGAATCCCTAGTATTTAATTCTTACATTTGGTCAAATGATATGAAGTGACCCAGGCCCCACTTCAGCAGGGAATAATATTTCAAAGCAATTTGTTGTTGTAGATTTCATCATGTACCCCATAAAGATGTGTTGAAGACTTATTCCACATTCCTGTTGATGTAAACCCATTTTTAAATAAGCACATTGAAGGTGTTATTATTAGTTTATGTGTGACTCACTTGTGAATAGGATCTTTGAAGTTCATAATTAGGGGAGAGAAAATTGAATATTGAAAGTACCTTTTCATATCACTGGAGTTGTTAAAAGGCAGAGAACATTCTGATACAGAGAGTCAGAAGAAACCTAAAGACAAAAGAAGCCAAAGAATGAAATAGTCATCATGTGAATAGGCAGAGATGCAAGCCAAAGAACTCAAAGGATTTAGGCAACTCAGCAGCAGACCCTACATACTCCAGAAGAAAGCATGGCCTTTTGAAACTTGATTTCAGATGCTGGCAGTCAAAACAGTGAGACAATAAATTCCTGTATTTAAGCCAACCCATTGTATGGTATTTGTCACAACAGCACTGGTAGACAAGAACAATAGTAAAATTTTCACATAATAATGTAATTGGAAGCTCCAGGAAAATTGCAATAAGACTTTCTTTTGGAAAGCACTGATTCAATTTTTAAATATTTGCTTAACTGTTGTAGTATTTAGTGTGTATTCTTTGAGAAGATATTTATTGGGAAGAATTTGATAAAAATTTAGACCTGCAAAGTCTCTGACTCTGGTTTGAATATCTTACTGAGAGATACAACAAGGAGACAAAATCAGCATGAATGAATATACCACTATTCCTCTTCTTGGCAGATGGGCAAAGACAAACAGCTAAGACCACTTTTGTCCAAAGTAGAAATACGGTATATAATCATAATAGTGTTTCTCATAATAAGATACACATCACTATATAAATCCATTCAAAGAACAAATGTCACAATATTAGACTCAAAGATTTAACAAATTAAATGAGAAAATTCAATATCACAGTATACTATTTAGATAGATACCAAATAAGAATAATATAGCTGTTTATGGGAAATCTGATTGGATTTTTTAAGTAAAATTTTCTTTGACATTGTATACATGTCTGAATTTGTGTTACTTATGGACACTATTCCAGTAAAAATCACAGTCCTAATTCAAATGAATATACTTTCTCAGAGTAATGCTTAGAAAGCAGATTGCTTCCTATGAAAGGCATCCACCCAATATATCAGAGGTTCATCAGGTTCCAAGAACAATAGATGTTTAAACCTAAAACTGAGGCACTGAGTATTTGCAGTGGGTGGAAATAGTGTTTGGGGACCATAGATAAGTAGGAAAGCAGAGAGTAACAGTGAAAAGAATATTCCAGGTAGACAATCAATTTAAAGTGATTATTTCAATAACTAGACAAACATATTAGTTAGATTATTTTAAAAAACATGGAGAGAAAATGCAGTATGTAGGTATGGAATTACTACATACAAGGTGTATTTCACCTTATTCTTGACATTCCAAAGAGCAATAATTTTTAGACATGAAACAATTAGTTTTCACGAAAATATTCATGAGGTTATACTTATTGAGTTCAATGGATCTAACTCAGAAAAAACAAAGAAATAAGCATATTAGAGACCAGGAAGAAAGAAGCATTCAGAAATTAGAATAAAAAAGTTGAGAGGAAAAATATGTGAAGTTTTAAGGAAAGTTTCATGACATTGTTATAAATAATGTGTGGTAAAAAGTACACATTCCACATAGAAGTTTTTTAATTAGTTGAGGTAAAAATGGATAAACCTTGGCAAAACTGTTTCATTATAATGGTTAGGGCAATAAATGTGATTTTTAACTAGGTGAATAAAGAAATGTGACAAACAAAAAGAAAATTGTTGTATGTTAGAACAATGAAAATGTTAAGTGAAAATTATTAGATATTATCAGGCAAGCACTTATCTATGTTCCATGTATACTAACTAGTTTACCTAATCAACAGTAGATGAAATATATTATCATTATTTCTGCATTGGAAATTGCGTAATGAAGCCACAGAGAAGCAGAGAGAGATCAATACTTTAAAATTGATTTTTTGCACCTAGTGATACCAATGCCAGAATATTAGAATGTGTTTCAATTTTACTTCAGAGATGTAGAACATAAAACAATTGTGAATGTGCCCTACAACCCTGCACATAGCACAGCCAATGCCCTTAACATTCTAAGTAATAATTGTAATTTTAGAGAGAATTACACGAGAAACAGAAAAGAGTAAGTAGAAACTTAGTAAAAGAAAAACACAAATTATTGAAATTTTAATAAGGCTAAAACTGATATCAAAAGCAAAAGATATGAAGAACTGTATATTGATGACTAAAGTGTATGGCATATATTTACAAATTATTTATTAAAAAACTACAATGTAAGACATTACATTATTGAAGAATTTTAGATTCAGCTATAAGATTCAGTAGTAGTCCAAGTATAAGGATAATGTCCATCCAATGTGCAGGTAAATAAAATAAAGATGTGCAGATAAATAAAATGTATATGGGAATAAAAAGTGGCAAAAAGGAAGAATTCCTAAAATATTTGAGTGTGATATGGGTAAAGAAATCTGTTTTGTTAAAAAATATTCTATGATATTTCCAAAACACATAATTGTGGAGACCTTGCTTCTAGTGTAATGATACTGCTTGTAACCAAATTAAATAAAACTTACATGCACATGAGAAGTTTGGCTGAGTTTGTTGAGCCATTAATTGTTGCAAAGTGATATTTATACTTCTCTCCTCCCATAAAAAATCTCTGAATTATAAATGCAGAATGAATAGCAGTCAGGATTCAATGACGATTAACCACACATAACAACGTTTATCCTGGTTCCACTAACTGCTTACCCACAACTGAAGATTTCCATTTTCATCTTTCTATTCCTCACCTACATGTTGAGTTTAACTGGGAACCTGACAATCATTTCCCTCACTTTTATGAATTCAAACCTTAAAACTGACATGGAATTTTTTCTACAAAATTTCTCCTTCTTAGAAATCTCATTTACATCTTCTTGTGTTCCCAGATACTTGTATTCCCAAAATATGTCTTGTCACAACATAGCAGGTGGCAAGATAATCGCATATGACGGTTGTGGCATCCAAATTTCTGAAAGAACTCTTTCATGTTACTGAGTTTTTTCTCTTGGCCACCCTGTTCTATGATGACTATATAGCCATCTGCAAACGCCTACATTATGATCATGTTGATATTCTTACAAGATTTTGCAGACATATTACTCATACATGGACTATGGAAAAGTATGTTACTTTGAAGTACTCCTTTTATTAATCCAGATTGATCCTTAAAGTAAATTTCAATTCAAACCCTACTTTACTCTCATATTCATGTAAATCACTGAGTCAATTATTTAAAATATTTAACTTACTGGTACAAGGTATCATTTACATGAAATTGGTTGGTTCACAGCAGAATGCCCTCAAAATTGCAGTCATCTAATCTGTATCTTTCCAAGATTCTGGTAGTGTGATAAGTAACATAATCCTCTATGTTTTATCCCAATTCATAATCCTCTATGTTTATCATAATCCTCTATGTTTTGTCCCAATTCCTGAAATTGGGATAAAATCTCCCCAGTTTATTGATCTCAATACCCACTACCCTAAAAATACCATTAAAACAGCAATTGAGAAAGCTAATATTAAATCTCCAGGAACAGGCATTTAAATTTATTGTAGTAACCCTGAGAAATGATCCAGAAAACACTCACCCTAATGTGACTGCCGTGACAGATTTTGTAGGTTACATGTATCTCTTATCATTGCTGAATGGATAATTCCAGAAATATATTTGTCCTGAATTTTCATATGAATTTCTTACGTCAATTTTTTATTCTCCTTGATCATCATTAAGAAAAATTTGATGTTTCCTTCAGGTTGGGAGGCATACTAGTTCTGATCAGTCAGATTTGTGGGAGAATCCTAGACTCCCTGGTTATACATCTCTAATTTGAAAATATATAATGGAAGTAGAGCTAATATAATCCTAGGATATGGTAATTATTTTAAACCCATGTTGAAAAGTTTCACAGATCTCAAAAATATCTAGCAGAAATACATTTAAATTATTTATCCAACAGAAGAAAATTTCAACAATCTTGAAAGAAAAATGCAACCACAAATATCCAGCATATCATCAAAAACTACTTGGTATGCAAAGAATCAAGATTTGGGACACATATCCAAAGTATTAGCAGTCAATAGTAAACAACCTTGCCGTGGTTCAGTTGGAATTAACAGATGAGTAAATCAAAGCATATATTACAAATATGCAATAAAATTCAGTGTAACTGCTTTCATAATGAATAAAGATTGGGAAAGAACAGGAAACTACAGGAACCATAAATAGACCAAATGGAATTTCTAGTACAAAGAAATGAAATAACTATAATAAACAGTTATGAATGATTTAAGATTAGCAGAAGAAAGTGTCAGAGTTGTAGAAAATAGAACATAAGACGTTATCTTAATTTAGAACAACATACAAATATTGACAAATATGCAGATTTTGTGATTTGTGTGATTATATGAAGTAGCCTAAAGATGTGTAATTGCAGTCTCAGAAGAAGTGGGAAGTTGGAAAAGAAAAGGTCTTGAAGTAATAAAGATTAAAAATATTCCAAATTTGTTTAAAATACCAAATTTCTAAGGATAAATAGGAAGGAAAAAGTAAACAAATTGTAGTTATATATATATGAGTTGGAATATTTCAAAGATGTATTTTGGGAGAAAGAGAAGTGGAAAGTTTCATTTAATATTATCTTGTCTTTAACATGTACACAGTGACGAAAATAATAAATGTTCATATGTATCTGTGCATATGTGTGTATGTGAAAATTTTCTGTGTATGTGCTAATGTATTCATGTGTTGAAGAAATATTCATTAATTTTATTTTTATTTAGTCAGAAAGCCTGTAGAATATGAAGGAAATCAAATTTAATTCAGGATTACTCTGACAGAAAATACATGTTTCAAACAGGAAAAGAATGGGTAAAAGGAGACAAGGTAAAACAAACAAACAAACAAACAAAAAAACAAGACCTTAATTCTGGTGTAACCACACGAAGTCCAAGTATTAGAATACAACATAATAATGAAATAAATTCTGCCTATATTGTTCTATGGGTTCAAAGCAATTCCTATGAAAAAGCGCATCAAGTTTTTTTTATTCATAAACAAGCTTATACGAAAATGTAATGACAAAGGAAAGGCAGTAGAACAGCCAAATTAAGTTTGAAAAGGAAATAAAGAGAAGTGGGAAGACCACTCTTCTCTATATTAAGTCTTATTATATAGTTACAGAAATTAAGATTGTGGTCATTGAATGGAAAGACAATTTACAGAATGTGGGAAAATATCCATCTTGTTATATACAGAATTCTCAAAACTCATCATTAAAATAACAAAATCAATCCCAATAGAAAATGGGCTAATAATATGAGCAAACATTTCACCAAAGAGGATATGCAGATAGCAAATAAGAGCATGAAGAGACGTTCGCTATTACTAGTCATTAGAGAAATACAAATCTCAACCAAAATAAATTCACTACAGATGTATTAGATTGGATAAAATAAAATAGAGTGATAACACAAAAGCCTGGCGAAGATGTGGAGAAACATGATGATTTCCCAAAACCAATGTCTGTGATCACTTGCATACCTGAACAATGTTTGTGAACATCTGGGATATGGTTATGTCCACAAACCAGATGGAATCTGAAATTACTTATCAATGGTCTGTGGCCATGATCTGACTCAGTCTATGTTTATAAGAAAAAACGATTTTGTTTGGAGAGAAGGAATAGAGAATAATACTGTAATTTTAACCAATGTATAGTGTGCTAACATTATTTAGATCACTCTGAAACAGCTATGTGGTATAACAAGCATGTCTGTAAGCATAGTGATAGAATTAAAGGTAAACCTCTTTTTCAGACAATAATGACCAGGATCAAAAAATATTTTTCAAGGCTAATTTGAAACCTACAAGTGATATAAAATTAGTTATGTAAACCAATTTACCAGACAAGGAAATCAATTCTACCTTTATAAAAGTAGAAACTTGATCAAATTAATATAAAAAAGGGTGTAGGAGGAAGGAGAATAATTGAATTTAACAGGAATATGAAAAGTCACACGAGGACAATGTCAGGATTAAAATGCCTAATGAAGGGAATTCCTATCCTCTGTGGATGAGTCAATTCTGGCAATGTCAGAATATTAGGAGGTGTCTAGATTTCATATTAAAACATTGTAGAAGTTGATAATAGACAAATAATGGAAGCTACCTAACATTTATACCCAAATATGTCTCTTAGTGTAATGGACGTGAGGTTAACTATCACTAAGGAAGAATTAAAATCATGGTAATTTAATTTAGGCTTAAATAATATTTGAAAAGCAATAAATGTCATTCAACGTATTGAGATTAAAAATGAAAAATATACATTTATGGTCATATCGACTTATGTAGAAGAAGCATTTGAAAATCAACATTCATTTTGAAATAAAACATTCTCAGCACAGAAGAAATGATATTTTCTCATTCTGATAAAATGCACAGTTATGGGTAAATTTTTTCACCCCAATAGATATAGTCATACCCTAGCTCCCTATCATATTGTAACCTTCCATTAGAAACTGACCTTTGAAGATAATGTTAGTTAAGTTGAAGCCAAACTAGACAAAGGTGGGCTCTAATCCAAAATGATTTATCTCCTTATAAGAAGAGAAAATTGGACATAAACAGAGAGAAAGAGAAGATGGCCATGTTGCAGAGGCAGAAAATTTCATTAATTGCCAGCAAGCCACTGCCAGAACCCTATGAGCTTTACAGGAAATCTAGAAATGGCCATAATTATGTTTCAAATGACTAAATTCCAGAGCTGTGGGCAACTACTTTCTGTTGTTTTAAACTGTCCACATAGCTGTATTTCTTATGGCACCCCTAGGAAACTAGCATGGACATCTACAAGAACCTACAACTTACAATATCGTATTTTATGTGAAATACTCATCAGGAAGAAGGCAAGGTGCCCACACAGCCACTTCTATTTAGCATTCTAAAAAAAAATTCTACATTTTTCAAAAAAAATCACTAGAAGTAATAATTGAGTTTTCAAGTGTTGCAGGAGTAAGATCCTCATACAAATTTCAAAAATACTGGTACAAAAGAAGAAATACAAATAGCAAATAAACATATGAAAACATGTTCAAAATCACTAGTGATTAGGGAAATGCAAATCAAAACTACAATCAGATAGCATTTCATACCTATTAGACTGGCCACTATTTTAAAAATTCAGAAATCTGTAAATGTTGGAAAGGATATGGAGTGATAGGAACACTTATTCACTGTTGATGGGAAAGTAGAATGGGCAGCCACTGTGGAGGACAGTTTGTCAATTCTTAAGGAAGTTGATTATAGAGTTGCTGTGAGACACGGCAATACCGTTGCTAGGTATATACCAAGAAGAACTGAGAGCAGTGACACAAATAAACATCTGCTCACCGATATTCATAGCAGCGTTACTCATGATAGCCAACAGTTGGAAACATTCTAGGTGCCCATCAGCTGATGAATGGATAAACAAGTTGTGAAGTATACATATGAAATATTATACAGCACTAAAAGGGAGTCATGAAACATTTGACAACTTGGATGAAATTGGAGGATGTTAGGTTGAGTGAAGCAAGCCAGACACAAAAGGAAAAATGCTGTATGATTGCCCTATTATGAACTAAATATATTATGTGAAATATAAATATATTATATGAAATATGAATATGAGTAAAATTGCATGTATAACCCCATTTTTCTTTGATGCTGAACAGCTGTAGATTAATAATACAAAATGTTACTATTAGACAAAAAATACATTATTCTAAGTGACAGAGAACAAAGCACTACATGTTGTATGATTCCGTTTATATAAAATGCAAATATAAATCAATTTTTAAAGATGAAATGAGATTAGTGGCTATGTAGGGCTGAAGACGGAATGGCAAGGGGTGTGGAGTCTTTTTTTGTGGAGTAATGAAATTGTTCTAAAATTTGTAAGATGATGAATGTGCAACATTGTGATTATACTAAAATCCATTAATTATTCAATTAGGATAAATCATATGGTATGTGAATATATCTCAGTAAAACTGCTCGATAAACAAATAAATAATTGTGCAAAAATAGCCAAAAATAGCAGTTATGTACTATTTATAAAGAGAGATTGAGAGGTGACAGTTTTTCCTGTTTGTCCTTTTTTTGTTTATTATTATTATTATTGAAATAATGAAAATGCTGTCATAATGATTGAAATTATGAACACACAGCTATATGATTATACAAAATATCTTTGATTGTACACTTCAGATGAATTGTATGTTTTATTAATACATGTCAATAAAATTGGTTTACTTAAAAAAATTTGGTACATTAACAAAAAAAAAAACAACAGTAACTGAAAATTCAATACCATGCCTAGAATATAAAATATTTAGGCATAAAACTGGAATAAAAAAGATGTGAAAAGCCTGTACATTGAAAGCTACATTTTTTTGTGAAAGAAGTTTAAAAAGAGATATATAAATGGAGGTATATATCATTTATACAATTGAAAGACTATTGTTGAGTTCAGTTCTATCCAAGTGAGTCTCAAGATTCAGTACTATCCCCAAAATCATCCAAGCACAACTTATGTAAAAATTGTCAAGCTCCTTATAACTTAATGGAAATGCAATTTTCCTAGAATAAAAGAATCAACTCTGAAAAAGAACAGTTTTAGGATCAACACTAACTTATTTTAACATGGACCATAGAACTATAGTAAGTAAGAGAGTGTAATATTTCCATTAAGATATATCAAAGGTCAGTGGAATAGAATGGGCACTGCTGAAGAAATCCCTTATATATATGGTTAAACAATTTTTTAGAGATAAAAAACAACTCATTGGAAAGGGGTAGTCTTTTAAAAAATGATACAGAATTGGATATCCATGTTAAATAAAATGAACTTCTCTCTCTACTTTTCACCATTTATAAAAATTAACAAAAAACTAATGTTGATATTGGCTTAGGTCACACTTTCTTAGATATAGTACAAAAAGCATGATCCATTAAAAGCTGATGAGATGCAATTTATCAAAATTGAGATTATCTGCTATTATCAAGGCTGTGTTAAGAAATGAAAAGGCAAAATACATAAATACTTGCAAACCAAATGTCTGAAAAAAGATTGCAACAAGACTATATAAAGAACTATCAAAACTAAATAAGAAAAAAAAAACTAACTTACAAAATCGGCAAAAGGATTAAACAGACACGTCACCAAGGAAGATACATGACAAATAACTATACAAAATATGATAAACTTTATTAGTTACTAGGTATATACAAATTCAAATCATAATATGAAATCACTACACACCTATTACTATGCCTATATTGCAAAGACTAATCATATCAAACCTGTGGACAAAGGAGAATACTCTTGCATTGCTTGTGGGAATGTAAAATCATAATACCATTTGGAAAACTGTTGGCAGATTTTTGTAGGGATTTTTTGCAGTTTTTTAAAACATATATCTTCCAAAACCCAGCCATTCTATTCTTATGTACTTATCCAGTAGAAATGAAAGCACATGCCATTACAGAGACTTTGTCGTGAATATTCATAGCATCTTTATTTAAAATTGCTACAAAATTGAAAAGACAAAATATGTACAAACAGGTATAAAGGTAAACAGATTGTACTATACAAGAATGCATTGGATTTTTCACATAAATGAAATAGAACTAGCTACACATACACACAAAATCAATGTATCACAAAACAAGTTATGCTGTGTGAATTAAGTGAGATGAAAATGGGTTCATATATTTTGATCCCATTTATATAAAATTTTACAAAACGTTAACTAATCTATAGTTACAAATAGATCAGTGGTTTGCTGTTAACTGAAAAGGTGGGGGATAGGCAAGAAGGAGAATATAAAAAGGGCACAGGACACTTTAGGGCATGATGTTTATGTTCATTACCTTGATTGCAAGTACACATTGTAGGGAGTACACATGTCAAAACTGATCACATTGTACACTTTCCATTTCTGCAGTTTATTGTACAATTATAGCTAATAATGCCGTCAAAAACTAAAAGGAAAAAATATAGATTTTGATAGCATCAAAATATAAACCACATGCCAAAAAATCAGCAAGACACTTGTAAAGAATTATAAGTTTAGTATACATATTTAATATATTTATAAGTACAAATCATGAATAAATCTAAAAAAGTTAAGGTACCCTAAAGATCTAAGTACAATGACAAATTTTGTAAATAAATTTAACTTAAGGTCCTTTTATAACACTGTCCAACATTTGTAAAAAATAATGTTTTGTTCTGGAAATATCACTCCGTAATTATTTTCATACATATGGAAAATATTAGTGTGAAGATACTCTTGACTGAATAATTTATTACTGTGCAAATGAAGAACATAATAAGCTTAATTCAAGCATTGCTAAAAATAAATGCCAATGTCATCATACAGCCAATTTGATTTAAAATGATAAATTGGAAAGATCAGAAATTATATGATGAATTAAGAGGTTTTTAAAGATATAAAAGCATATCTTATGTATCTATATTAAGATTGGTAGCAAATGTTTATGCATTTGTAAATAACTATAATATAATGGGTGTACTTAAAGAAAAATCTGGAAAGATAAATCCTTCAATAAAACCAGTAGTCTTATATAATTGTATAAACTTTTCTTTCTGCCTATCTTATTAAAAGTGTTCAACTATAATAAAAATTCATAACATATGATAAAGAAATATATTCTTATGTTAAGGGATTTTAATTGCCCAAATGTCTTATTAAATATGAAAGGTTTAAGAAATGAGCAATGTTTTTAATAATAAAGTTATCCTCTTGACCTGTATCTGATGCTGATGTGTCATCCCGTCTCCAAAGGCACAGTCCCCACTGGTGCCAGCGTTATCTTTTTTTTTTGCCAAACATCATTACTCAGAAAATTCATCAATTACCCTCGAATGTAGGTCACAAAGGGTACTTTTTTTTGACTTACTGGCATCTTACCAAATTCTAAAAATCATGCTCTAATCTGTAAAAGCATCTCTTTATACTTATTATTTAGAATATCATTTCTTCTACCAGTGGATAGAGTTCCTGACATCTCAGCCTTCAGAGTAATTTACTTTCTTTTCCATAATGGAATAAGAATATATTTGGGGGCTTATAATAGCACTAAGCCCATTATCAGGTAGTCTGTAAACCTTGCTGAGGATGGCAATCCCGGGAGCACTATGCATTCCCAGACATGCCAGGAAATGTGAAGATATAAATGTAATGTATTCATCAAAAATATCACTTTCGACATTACAGTCTTAATATTTTTATGTGTAAACAACCAAAAGATGTTCTGATTTACTAAGAGAAAAAGTATGATGATGTTTTCTCTTTGATTATAATTCCCTTTGTAGGATTTGGTAATGTTTCCTCCTGAGAAAAAATAGATTTCAGGAATAATTTATATATTTTATCATGTATTCAACATATATTTATGTGATTTCATTTTTTAGAGAGAATTTATCTTGTGTAGACAGCATAGCCTGGAAGGGTTTTATGCATAAAATGCACTAACAAAACCACAAATAACTCAATATAATAAATATTCATGGAAATTTTTGTTACACATACAACCCCAAATAAGCTGGGTACAAGGGAGAAAGTTTTCCTATACACTGATGTTAGAAATTCTCCAGGCTTGAGGTAGATAATGATTGTATACTGGAAATATGGAAGTCCCTGCCTGTATAACTAATGCATGATGTCCGGGAAATACCAGTGGAAGAGCTTATCACCAATTCATGAACCAAAGATTCTTGACTTCTGCATTACCTATGTTATTATAAGGCAAAAATGCCATCAGTGAAGAAAAAATAACTCATTTTACTGGAAATCCACAGAGAAAGAAGAGAATCACCACTTATTTCAGAAGTAAATGTAATGCGGATATTCAGAAAATATGGATATATTCTGAGAATGGGTGGATTAGATAGGGCAGTCAGCAGCAAACTGGGGTAGGGGAAGAGGTTTAAAAACTCTTGTGCTATAAAACAATGAACAAACAAAAATCTTATGAAACAAAACCCTCAATTACTCCTCTAGAGTGTGTATAATGAGTACAAGTTATCTTTTATTATTGATAGTGTTTAAAAAAAGATAAAATTTGTCAGGAAAAAAAAGACATTAAATTTGTTATGAGATTTTGTGATTTAATTTTTGAATAGGAAAGAATTCTTGAGAGCCAAAGGACATCATTGCCACCTGGAAATATATATACCCTCAGCAATCTATTTATGCAAAAGGGAAAATTAAGCAGGAATGAAAGTTAAGCATACATTTTAAAAAATGTAGTAGGCAATAAAAAACTGAATATGTTGACTTCTAGAATAAATAATCTATAAGAAAATGTATCTGAATATATCATACAGATGGGCGGGAAGACTAAGTCAGTGATGAGAAATGATACAGTAATAACATTCATTCTGCTGGGACTGACAGATGGCCCTCAGCTGCAGGTTCTGCTTTTCATATTTCTACTTCTCACCTACA
>JAKSZT010054410.1:17967-30623 GCA_026826555.1 Tolypeutes matacus
TTCTTTAGGAACTGCCAAACAGTCCTCCCCAGTGGCTGTACCATTCTGCATTCCTATCAACAGTGACTAAGTTGTGTTCTCGTTTTTATTTGTCTCAATTCATTTACTGATTTCACTTGCAATTTCATCTTGACCACATGCTTATTTAGGAGTGTGTTGTTTAGCCTCCACACATTTGTGAATTTACCTTTTTGCTGTTTGTTATTGATTTCCAGTTTCCTTCCCTTAACGGTCTGAGAAGGCGCTTTGTATAATTTCAGTCATTTTATATTTATTGAGAGCTGCATTGTGCCCTACCATGTGGTCTGTCCTGGAGAAGGATCCATGGACATGTGAAAAGAATGTATACCCCTCTGAGTTTGGATGCAGCATTCTGTATATGTCTTTTAGGTCTAACTCGTTTATCATATTGTTTACAAGCTCTATTTCCTTGTTGATCTTCTGTCCAGTTCTGTCTAATGATGTGGGTGGTTTTTTGAGGTCTCCAGTGATTATTGTAGAGATGTCTTTATATCTCCCTTTGGTTTTGCCAGAGATTGTCTCATGTATTTTTGGGCACCCTGATTAGGTGCATAGATATCTGTTTTATCTTCCTGGTGGATTTTTCTTCTATTAATATTTAATGGTCTTCTCTATCTCTTATAATTTTTTGCATTTAAAGTCTGTTTTGTCCGATAATAGTATTGCTACCCCTGCTCCTTTTTGGTAACTATTTGCATGGAGTATCTTTTTCCAACCTTTCACTTTCAGCTGGTTTGTATCCCTGGGTCTAAGGTGGGTCTGTTGGAAGCAGCATATGGAGTGCTTATGTTTTTTTATATACATTCTGTCAGCCTATATGTTTTGATTGGCAAGTTTAATCCATTCACATTCATTGATATTACTGTAAAAGCATAATTTATTTTCACCATTTTATTCTTTGGTTTTCATTTGTCATATATTTTGGTCTTTTTACTCTTTTGGTTATCCTTCTGCTATTTTTTCTTCTGTACTTCCTTCCAGGCCTCTCTCTCCTGTCTTTCTTTTAGGCCCTAAGGCTTTCTTTAATATTTCCTGCAAGATGGATTCTTTTTTACAGACTCTCTTAGTTTATATTTGTTTGTGAATGTTTTATACTTATATGCATGTTTGAAGAACAATTTTTTGGATGCAGAATTCTTGGCTGGCAGTTTTTCTCTTTTAGGTTCCTAACAGTATCATACCACTGTCTTCTTGCTTCTATGGTTTCTGATGAGAAATCTGTACTAAGTCTTACTGGGCGTCCTTTGTAAGTGGTGGTTTGCATCTCCCTTACTGCTCTCAGAATTTTCTCTTTATCTTTGACATTTGACATTCTGAATAGTATGTTTCTTGGAGTGTGTCTATTCAGATTTATTCTGATTGGGGTAAGGTGGGCTTCTTGGACATGTAGGTTCATTTCTTCTGAGAGAGTTGGGAAATTTTCAGCTATTATTTCTTCAAATACTCTTTTTGCCCTTTTCCCTTCTTTTCTCCATCTGGAACTCCTATGACATGTATATTGTTGCATTGTGTGTTGTCATTCAATGCCCTGAGCCCCAGCTCAATTTTTTCCATTTTTTTCTCCCTCTGTTCTTTTTTCCTTTTCAAATTCAGCTGTTTTATCTTCGGTATCAATTGTTCGTTCTTCTGTCATTTCAAGTTGGCTGTTGTAAGCCTGTAATGTGTTTTTGATCTCATCTATTGTGTCTTTCATACCTGTGAGATCTGTTACTTTGCTGTTCTGGATTTCAAATTCTTCTTTGTGCTTTTTTAGCATCTTCTTGATGTCATTCATCTCTTTAGCCTTATTGTCTTTCATCCCATTAATTTGATTTTGGAAATTTGTACACTTCTCATTAACTAGTTCTCTCAAATCCTGCATTTCTTCTGGGACTTTGATATATTCCTTTTCCTGGTCCATGGTTTCCATTTTCTTAGTCTGGGTCATATATTTTTGCTGATGTCTAGGCATTTCATTAGGATGTAGTTTACTCAGATGCTCAATTTCTTTCTGTTTCATTGGGATTTTGTGGCAGGAGGCTGTGTGTTACTGCTGTTCTTTGATTCTTTGTTTGAACTGGATCGTTAGGGCTGTCTCAGTTAGTTGCTTAAGCCTGGGCTCTGGACTCAGTAATGGGTTGCTGACCTGCTTCCTAGGGCATTATGGGGGAAGCTATAAGGTCAGAAAAAGCCTCTCTAACTTAATTTTTTAATATATATTTTAAAAGATGCTTAGAATACATAAATGTTACAAAAAAATTATAAGGATTCCCATGTTCCCTACCTCTCACACCTCGTGTAACATCCCACAAAAACATCTTTCATTAGTGTGGCACATCACATGCAATAGATATACACATCTTGGGGCTTTGCCATTAAGCATGGACCATAGTTCACATTGTAGACCACTCTCTCTCCCACACAGTTCTGCATGTTATATGCTGATGTAAAATGGCCTATATCTGTCGTTGTAATGTCACTCAGGATAAATCCCAAGTCCCGAAAAAGCTCCTGTATTACAACTGCTTTTCCCTTCCCTGCCCCGAAAGTGTCCAGTGGCCACTGGCTGCACCTCACTGTTGTAATTTCTTCCATTACTTGAATCACAATATGTCTACAACAGAACACCAGTGAGTCCACTCTAGTCCATAGCTCTTCCCCCAATCCTGAGGAGTCTAGGATGCTGATGTCCACTGCACCTCCAAGTGAGAGGGGGCTTATATCCCATGGATATGATGGATGGGATTATCCTGCCTGCAGCTGCAGACTCTCTCCATTCATTGGGATGGTCTTTGTCCATCATCATTTCCTTACCAGGTGACTTGAGTGAGTCCATTGAGCTGTAGAGTAGGAGTTGCAGCTTCACCAAGATTCTAGGCACAGCTGGCACATGGGCAGGCCAAAGTCTCCTTTCTCTGGAACTACACCTACAAACTCCAGCACCACATATAGGTTTGAATAGAAGGGACTGTTGGACCATGTGCAGGGAGGACTTATTTGAGACCAACTATGTCACTCTCAGGAGCATAGATTCCAAAGTAGAGCCCACTGATAAGGCATCAATCTCTGGGGCTATCCCCCCTTATATAGGACCTGGGTGTCTCCAGAGCCCTCAGGAGCCCCTCTGTGTGGGGTGATATACACTTTGGTGTTCTATGAGCTGCTACTGAGGTGTGCATAAGCATTATCTCTGGGATGACCTCCCGACTCTTTGAACTCTCTTAGCCACATGAACTCATTTGTCTTTAGCTTTTCCCCCTTTTATTCAAGGTCTTTTTCCAGTCGTATTTTCAGTTGGCACTTGGTGTTAATCCCTCGTTGCCAGGGAGGCTCATCCCTGGGAGTCAAGTCCCATGCTGGGGGGAAGGTAATGCATTCATATGCTGAGTTTAGCTTAGAGAGAGGCCACATTTGAGCAACAAGGAGGCTCTCAGGTGGCAACCCTTAAGCACCCCATAACAGTAGGCTAAGTTTCAGTTACAAGAGCAAAGACTTGTAAGTCTAGTCATCAATAACAAGAACCCATTAGTGAACCCTCCTTCTTTGCCAGACACTGCCCCTGCACTCGGGGGACTGTTGCTGCTCCCTTGGAGAATGTGGCAGAGCTCTCCCGGCTGGGAATTCAGTATTCCCTCATTTATTGAGTGATTGTCTGCCCACTGTAACCATGCCCCACCCCTTGATCATTTGAACAATTTTATATATCTTTCATGTATATTCAGGTGAACTTCCTCCCATGAAACCGCCATCCCAGACACCCCCCACCAATGATCCTCTCCTGCCCCCTCTGTGACCCTTCTGTGATCCAAACCTTCCTTGAAGATGAAGCCCATATAATAACCAAATACAATTAATAGGAAAATGAAATACTAATAAGTTTAAATGCAAAAGATAAAATATATGGAAACTCAGAAAAAAATATATAATTAGAGGATTGAGACATTCAAAAAATGGGAAAAAACAAAAAATTTTATTAAAAATTTATTTTTTTCCCTTTTATCACTGCATTATCGGGTGTCCAGTCTGTACTAAGGCACCTTCCCCCTCTCACTCCCCAGTGTCTCCCAAATTTTCATTTATTTTTCAGAGAATTTTAGGTCACAGCAAAGTCACACACAGAATACTAGAGACTCTCTTATACCCAACCTCCTCCCTCTTCCCTCACCCCATATTAAAACATTTTGAATGCGGGTGGTAGCATTGTTATAACTGTTATACAGATAGTGAAACATAACTACCCAACGTTGTCAATTGTTTACAGTATAGTTTACAATTTAGATGGTACAGTTTAATAATTTTTGTTGGTATTTACCATGTCCTGTGTCCCTTACTGTAACATAATGAAAAACATTTCCCCTGACCACTAAATACCCCATTTGATCTTTTCTGTTCCTTCCTCTCAATCCCCCTGGGGCACATGACATCCCCCTGTCTTGACTCATTGGATGACAGAATTCATAGTTACATGCAATAAGTGGTCTTGACACACTGATTATCCTCCCCTGTTAGGATCCACCGTTGCTCCTAAGAGAAACCCACCTGTCTGTTTCTGGGTGAATCAGTCGTCCCAAAGATGGGGGTCCATCTCCTTCCCACTCACCATGTGTGTCTCCACTCCCCGACTCAACACATTATGATAGGATGAACACTCACACTCCCCAGAAGCCTACTCCATATGTGCCCCATCTTGAATGCTCCCCCAACCTACACCCTAAACCAGTGACACTACCTTGTCATATTGTCATAAGAGCATTCCCACTCCTGCACTTTCAACCTCATACCCACCATGTTCACTTAGTCCATCTCCCATCTCTCTACCCAGTATCCTGGGTATTCTAACCTGCCCTTCCTAATCTACCCACCTGTCAACACTGCATCACCAAACCCAGAACTATGACTACACACCTGTCCTATCCTTCAATACGCAACTATACTCTATCACTTTACCATAGATTATGTCCGTGTGGGTGATGACTCACAACCTTGTCTTCTCTTTCTCTCCCTTGTTAACCTATCTTTCAGACTAGGGTTCTCAGAGACTGCTCACATTCCTCAATTCAAATCAGTGAGGTAATATACTGTTCATCCTTCAGTGCCTGGCTTGCTTCACTCAACATAAGGTCTTCAAGATTCATCCATGTTATTCTGTGTGTTAGCACTTTATTCTTTTTTACAGCTGAGTAATATTCCATTGTATGTATGTACCACATTTTGTTTATCCATTCATCTGATGATGGGCACTGGGGCTGATTCCAACTTTTGGCAATTGTGATCAATGCCGCTATGAACATTGGGGTGCACATATCTATCTGTTCATGTGTGTGTTTAATTTCTTCTGGGTATATACCCAGCAGTGGAATTGCTGGATCATACGGAAGATCTATTGTTAGTTTTCTGAGGAACTGCCAAACTGTCCTCTGCCGTGGTTGGACCATTCCACAATCCCACCAGCAGTGGATGAGTGTTCCTATTCCTCCACATCCTCTCCAACACTTATACTCTGCTGTTTTTTTAAATAGCTGCCATTCTGATGGGTGTAAGATGGTATCTCATTGTAGTGTTGATTTGCATTTCCTTAATAGCTAGCGATGTCGAGCATTTTTTTATGTGCTAAAAAAGCCTTGGAGAAGTGTCTTTTCAGGTCACTTGCCCGTTTTTTAAATGGCATGTTTGTCTTTTTATTTTTGAGGTGTAGGATTTCTTTATATATGCAGGATATTAGGTTCCTATCAGATATATGGTTGCCAAATATTTTCTTCTATTGGGTAGGCTGCTTTTTTATTTTCTTGATAACGTCCTTTGAGGTGCAGAAGGTTTTAAATTTGAGGAGATCCCATTTATCTATTTTTTCTTTTGCTGCTCATGCTTTGGGTGTGAAGTTCATGACACCATTTCTTTCTCTTTTTTTTTTTTTTTAAAGATTTTATTTATTTATTCATTTATCCCCCCCTTGCTGCTTGTGCTCGCTGGGTCAGCTAACCACACCGTGTGGGCGGGCTTGCCTTCACCAGGAGGCCCCGGGAACCGAACCTGGGGCCTCCCATATGGTAAACGGGAGCCCTACTGATTGAGCCACAGCCACTTCCCGAAGCCATTTCTTATTACAAGGTCCTGTAGATGCTTCCCTACATTATCTTCCAAGGTCTTTATTGTTTTGGCTCTTACATTTAGATCTTTGATCCATCTTGTGTTGATTTCTGTATAAGGTGTGAGATGGTATTCCTCTGTCATTCTTTTGGATATGGATATCCAGTTCTCCAAGCACCACTTGTTAAAGAGACCATTCTCTCCCAACTGAGTGGGCTTGGCGGCCTTGTTTAATAGCAGATGACTGTATATGCGAGGATCTATATCAGAACTCTCAATTTGGTTCCATTGGTCTGAATGTCTATCCTTGTGCCAATACCATGCAGTTTTGAGCACTGTAGCTTTGTAGTATATTTTAACCTCAGGTAGTGTGATACCTCCAGCTTCATTTTTCTTTTTCAATGTCTTTGGCAATTCAGGGCTGGTTACCTTTCCAAATATATTTTGTAGTTTTTCCAGTTCCTTAAAAAATACAGTGTTGATTTTTATTGGGATTGCATTAAATCTGTAGATTAGTTTGGGTAGGTTAGACATCTTGATGATGTTTAGTTTTCCTATCCATGAGCAGGGAATATTCTTCCATTTATTCAAGTCTTCTTTGATTTCCTTTAACAGTGTTGTGTAGTTTTCTGTAAGTCCTTTACATCTTTAGTGAAATTTATTCCTAGGTATTTGATTCTTTTAGTTACTATTGTAAATGGTATTTTTTTCTTGATTTCCTCCTCGGATTGCTCATTATTGGTGTACAGAAATACTTTTGATTTTTGAACATTGATCTTATAGCCTGTGACATTACTGAACTCCTCTATGTTCTAGAAGCTTTGTTGTAGGTTTCTCTGGGTTTTTTATGTATAGGATCATGTCGTCTGCAAATAATGAAATTTTTACTACTTCTTTTCCTATTTGGATGCCTTTTATATGTTTTTCTTGCCCCAGTGGTCAACCAAGTACTTCTAAGACAATATTAAATAGGAGTGGTGATAGTGGGCTTCCTTGTCTTGTTCCCGATCTCAGAGGGAAGGCTTTTAGAATTTCACCATTGAAGATGATGTTAGCTTTGGATTTTTCATATATACCCTTTATCATATTCAGAAAGTTTCTTTCTATTCCTATCTTTTGTAGTGTTTTTATCAGGAAAGAGTGATGTATTTTGTTGAATGCTTTTTCTGCATCTATAGAGATGATCATGTGATTTTCTTCATTCAATCTGTTTATGTGGTGTATTACATTGATTGATTTTCTTATATTGAACCATCCTAGCATAACCGGGATGAAACCCACTTGGTCATGGTGTATAATTCTTTTGATATATTGTTGGATGCGATTAGCAAGTATTTTGTTGAGGATTTTAGCATCTAGGTTCATTAGAGAAATTGGTCTGTAATTTTCCTTTCTTGTGGTATCTTTATTTGGCTTTGGTATTAGGGAAATTTTGGCATCATAGAATGAGTTAGGCAATATTTCTTCTACTTCTGTTTTTTGGAAGAGCTTAAGCAGGATTGATGTTAGCTCTTTCCAGAATGTTTGGTAGAATTCAGCTGTGAAGCCATCTGGTATGGGACTCTTCTTAGTTGGGAGGTTTTTGATAACTGATTCTATCTTTTTACTTGTAATTAGACTGTTGAGTTCATCAGTTTATTCTTTCGTCAATGTAAGCTGTTTGTGAGTTTCTAGACATTTGTCCATTTGCTCTAAATTATCATTCTTGTTGGCATATAATATTTCAAAGTATCCTCTTAGGATACTCTTTACATCTGTGGGGTCAGTAGTGATATCCCATTTCTCATTCCTTATTTTGTGTATTTGCATATGCGCTCTCTTTTTCTTTGTTTGTCTGGCTAAGGGTTTGTCAATTTTATTGATCTTCTCGAATAACCTGCCTTTGGTTTTGTTTATTTTTTCTAGTGCTTTCTTATTCTCTATTTCATTTAGTTCTGTTCTAATCTTTGTTATTTCCTTCTTTCTACTTCCTTTAGGTTTAGTTTGTTGCTGTTTCTCCAGTTCCTCCAAGTGTGTAGTTAGGTCTTCAATTTTAGCTCTTTTTTCTTTTTAATATATGTATTTATGGCTATGAACTTCCCTCTCAGGACAGCTTTGGCTGTATCCCATAGGTTTTGATATGTTGCATTGTCATTTACATTAGTTTCAAGGTAGTTACTGATTTCTTTTGAGATTTCCTCCTTGACCCCCTATTTGTCTAAGAGTGTGTTGTTTAACTTCCATATCTTTGTGCCTAATCTGTTTCATTCCATTGTGGTCAGAGAAATTACTTTGTATAATCTCAATCTTTCTGAAATTTTTGAGTTGTTCTGTGGCTTAGCATGTGTTCTATCTTGGAGTATGATCCATGTGCACTGGAGAAGAATGTAAATCCTGCTATATTTGGGTGTAGTATTGTGTATATGTCTATTACATCCAGGTCCTCTAATGTATTGTTCAGAGTCTTTGTTTCTTTATTGATTCTCTGTCTAGATGTTCTGTCTAATGTTGATAATGGTGTATTAAAATCCACCACTATAATTGCAGAGGCATTTATGTCTCCACTTAGTTTTTCCAGAGTTTGCCCCATATATTTTGAGGCACCCGATTAGGTGCATAAATTTTTATGATTGTTCTCTCTTCTGGAGAGATTACCTCTTTTACTAATATGTAGTGTCCATCTTTGTCTCTTACAATAGTTTTGTATTTAAAATCTATTTTGTCTGATAGGATACCTACTCCTGCCCTTTTTTGGCTATCGTTTGCTTGTAAAATGGTTTTCCAGCCATTCATTTTCAGCCTCCTTGAATCCCTGCGTCGAAGGTAGGTTTCTTGTAGACAGGAAATAGATGGATCATATTTCCTTATCCATTCTGCCAATCTGTGTCTCTTGAGTGGTGAATTTAATCCATTAACATTCAGTGTTATTACTTGCAACGAATTTCTTAATTCAGCCATATTTTCTTTGGGTTAATGTATGTCATATGTTGTTTTTCTTTTTCTTTTTGTCTTTTTAGTTGTTTTTACACTCTCCTCCAATTCTCTCTCCATTGTTTTTTCCTTTCAACTTGTAGAACTTCATTCAGTATTTCTTGAAGTGCAGGTTTCTTATTGGCATACTATTTATTTCTGTTTATCTGTGAATATTTTGAACTCTCCATGATTTTTGAATGCCAGTTTTGCTGAATAGAGAATTCGTGGCTGGAAGTTTTTTTTCTTTTAGTACCTTGACTATGTCATACCACTGTCTTCTTGCCTCTATGGTTTCAGATGAGAAATCAAACTTATTCTTATTGTGCTTCCCTTGTATGTGATGGTTCTCTTTTGTCTTGCTGCCTTGAGTATTTTCTCTTTGTCTTGAGCATTGAACATTTTGACAAGTATATGTCTTGGAGTCGGCCTGTTGGGGTTTCTACTGTTTGGGGAGCGCTGTGCTTCCTGGATCTGCACATCCATCTCTCATTAGGATTGGGAAGTTTTCAGCCATTATTTCCTTCAACACTCCTTCTGTTCCCTTTCCCTTCATTTCTCCTTCTGGGATGCCTATAATGCATATGTTTATATGTTTTGTGTTGTCGGTTAAATCCCTGAATCCCTGATGGATTTTTTTCTATCTTTTTGTCTATCTGTTCCACTATCTGTTTGATTTCAAATGTATTGTCTTCCAGATCACTAATTTTTTCTTCTGCCTGTTCAAATCTATTGTTATGTCAATCCAGCATCTTTTTGATTTTTTGGATTGTGCCATTGATCACCATCATATCCGTTATCTTTTTAATGTATGTTTACAATTTCTTTAGTATGTTCTCCCAGTGTCTTCTTTATATCCTTAATTTCTTCCTTCACTTCATTAAGTTGGTCCGTAATATTTGTTTGGAAAGCTTTGGTTAGTTGTTCGATGTTCTGTATCTCTTCATGGTTTTTAGTTTGTTCATTGGACTGGTACATGTCTCTCTATTTCTCAGTGTGGTTTGTAATTTTTTGTTGCCCTCTAGTCTTCATTTTATCTTGATGGGTTTATTCAGTTGATCAGCTTCTCTCTCTGCTCTAGTGTTTCATTTAGCTGGTTTTTCTGTGTGTGTGTTAACTTTTCTCTTTGACACTTTGTTCTTATTTTATTTCCTTGTTTTTTTCTATGTTCCTTTGAAGGCAAATGATTAGGGCCAGAGAAAATGAAAAATGTGAGAAAGGAAGAATAATAATAATATTGTTAAAATTTAGAAGATGGGCCGTATAAGACTTAGTAAAATGAATATTTAACTCATGTAGGCAGTGTAGAGTAATACGAAAAAAAGTGGAGTACCTACAATGGACTGGGAAGCCAAATAGAGGAAAATGTATATAATGATTTAGAAGTCCAGAATGATGAGAAGGAGAGAGAAAGTGTAAAGAAAGGGCTGAAAGGAAAAAGCTAATAATAATTTAAAAAAGAAGAAAACAGAATAGATAGAATAGAAATTGACACCTTTGAAGTTGTGGGCTAATGAAAAATGGTGGTACGTAAGAACCACATCAGAAAGGAAGGCAAAAAGATGAAGGAAGGAAAAGAGATAGCATTGGGAGACAAAATCAATATAGACAGAGAATGGGAAATCACAGAAAAGAAGCACAGCAAAGAAGAGACAAGCTAGCAGCACCTAATTTTAAGAACAAAAGAAAAAGAAAAAAGAAGGGGGGTAGGAAAGAGTAAAGAAAAGCAAGAGACAACAAATAAACAAAGAAAAACCAACCACACAAGCAAGCAGTCAAAGAAAGCTAAGGAAGAGCAGTGTTCCTTCTTGGGCCCTTGTGGAACCTCTCAGCCTGCTTGTGTTCATCAATCAATTGCCCTGCTAGGGTCTATCTGCAGATTTTGAGACAGATTTTAGCGATTAAACTGAGTTTTAAAAAGATTTATTTTTTTATTTTTAAAGTGATTGTCTTCTTTTTTTAATTTATTTTTTGGTGAAATAAGGGATTCAAAAGAAGGGATCTTCTAGACCACCCCCTTCAACTGAGGGGACCCTAAATAGGCTCGTGGAAACTAATCAAGCACTTCCCACTTCCTGGCCTCTCCAGGGGAGCTGAAGCTCTGATGCTTGTCAGTACAGAAGGATAAAATTGTCCGACTCCACTCCCTCCACAGTCAAGCCTCAGTATCACTGGGCTGTTCGGTAAATCAGGCTTCCTCAGCAGATTCGCCTCTCCCCTCAGCCTGGTGCCACTTTAAGACAGCTATTTTGTTCCCCAAAGCTTTAAGGGGTCCAGGCAGCCAAATCCACAGAAAGGAAACCCCTCTCGACCCTCTGCCCAGAACCCTCCCACAGTCAGAGAATGTTCCCTCTCACTGGGTTGCCGGTGGGAGTCGTGGCTCAAACCAGCCTTTTTCCCCGAGGGTGCGGCTCAGCCGTCTGTGTCAACTACCATAGGCAGGGGGAAAACCCACGAATCTTTCCTGAGCAATCCACCTTTCCGTCCAGCTCCCTCAAGATCGATGTCCCCAAGGTTCTCGTTCAGTGTGCCCCCAGCACAGACCCCTCAGGCAGGATCCTGTCCCCAATCAGCCATCCTCTGAAAGTGAGTTAGTGATTACCCTCTTAAACCAATGCCTTCTTGCCCAGTCCGCCTCTCCTATTTTATTTTGCCTTTCCTCAGCTTTCCTAAGATTTAACAAGAAAAAAATCAGCTTCAGACCTTCAAATGAACTTGGATGGGGGAAAATTCAGTTTGATTTTAAGGGGCTCTTCTTTTGCCTCACCTGATCTTTTCTTTGGCATTCTGTACAACTTTATTATTAGGTCATGAGTTATTTATGTACCAGATATTAAACTTTAACTATTTTCTTATTCTCTAATCTTGATAATTATTTATGTTCAAATTTTAGTTGTGTATCCTATTTTCTACTTAAGTTCAGGACTTTATAACTTCTGAATTGAGTGCCTTTGTGTTCACAGGCAAATTAATAGAAATTTCATAGTAAATGTAAATAAGATCATTTATCACAGAAGCTGATAATAAAGCATTAATGTAAAAATATAACTTATTTTTGTCAAAAGTGAGATGTACACTTGTCATGATTTATATATATTGGCTTCTTGTGTTTACTGCTATTTTGAAAACACCCATGCTTATTTTCTTTCCAGTCAGACTAAGTACTTTTTTGTGGTTAATGTATATTTTTAGTATGTTAAAAAAGAGATTCTCATTTTTATGTATCTGTACAAATAATAAATACCCATGTGGAAAAAGAAAAAAAATACACATCATCACCATGAGAGTGTCTCAACATAGTGTCAGTAAAGAAACAGAGACCATGAGTAAGTTAGAGAATCTAGAACAAATAGAAACATACAGAACATTACATCCAAATACAGTAGACTATACAATCTTCTCAAGCACACATGGATCGTTCTCCAAAATAGACCACATGCTAGGTCACAGAACAACTCTCTACAAATTCAGAAAGATTGAAATTATACACAGTTATTTCTCACACCACAATTAAGCAGGAAATTAACAAGGTGCAGAGAACCAGAATAGGCTCAAATATATAGAAGTTAAACGACACACACTTAAAGAATCAGTGGGCTAAGGAGGAAATTGGAGAAGAA
>JAKSZT010054410.1:37295-91341 GCA_026826555.1 Tolypeutes matacus
GGCCTGGAAGGTGCGCAGGACTTTCCGGGCACCCGGGCGCACCCCGCACACCGCCAGCTAGCAGGAACTTTACGGCGGGGCGCGGGACGCGCGGTGCGCGCTCCCGAAGCGCAGGAGGGAGAGGGTCGCTCGCCCCACTTTTCCGTGCTTTGGGGGTTCCCACAGGCCCGCCCTCCCCCGCACACTCCCACTCCCCGCCTCCAAGTTGCACCTGCAAACTCACCGCTACTGCGAGGCAGGGACGCGGGTCCCAAAGGCAGGCCTCACTCGCACCGCAAACCCCGCCCACCCCCCCCACCCCCAGCACTGCGGGGCAGATACTCCATCCCTCGCTGCACTCCTCGGTCCTGGCGCGTCCTCGCAGCCGAAACACGCGCACCAGATCAGCGTGGTCAAGACTCCAAAACACCCCGTGGACTGGGCTGGGCTTGAGGGAACTGGAGTGCGCCACAGCCAGGACTCCGCCCCAAAGGGGACATGGCCCGCTCTGTGACGGACAGCTCGGGGCAGCCAGTCAACATGTGACCCGCCTGACGCTCGGAATCCATGCGGGGCGGGATGGGCCCAAAGGAGCGGAGTGGGATGAGTGACAGGAGGCCAGCCAACAAGAATGGGGAGCGGCGACAGGGCGGGAACACTGCGAAAGGCGGGGCCTGGGGGTTCCATCATTCCGGCCAGCTTGTTTGCACCTAGGCTGGCAGTTCGCCTTGGTGTGATTTTATTAATGCATATTAATAAATTAATGAATTTATTGATACATACTAGTAAATCATACAATACATCCAAAGGATATGATCAATGGTATTTGTTAAATCACATTGTTATGCATTCTTCACTTCAATCAGTAGTGCATTTTCATTATGTCAGTAATAATAAGAAACCTCTTCACCCCTCAATCTGTTTTCCCTGCTGTACAGAGCTGCTATGTCTGGCTACTCTAGCACAATTATTTATTTACTCGTTTTATTCAGATATATTCACATACCATATGATCTATCTAAAGTGTATAATCAATGGCTTTTAGTATAATTGCAATGCTGTGCATTCATCATAGGAAAAACTTTGAGAATTATTTCATTACTCAAAAAAAAAAAAAAAAAACTCCACTCCCCTTAGCACGCCTTCCCTAGCCCTACATAACCACTAATCAAAGTTTATCTTTATAAATTGATTTATATTTACATTTTATATAAATGGAATCATGAAATATCTTTATTTTGTACATTTAATGGTTGAAATATAAACAATTAAAAATAAGAAAACACGCTTTCACCTATCTGAGTCTGCTCAAGTGTGTAGTCACATACTGAAGGGATATGACAGGACGATAGTGATATTATTGGATTGGGTGGTGCAAGGTTGACAGGTGGGTAAATTGGGAAGGGTGGATTGGAATGTCCAGTGTACTGGGGAGAGGGTTGTGAGGAGGACTAGGTTAACACTGGGGATCTGTGGGTATGTAGTTGAAAGTACAAAGTTGGGAATGCTCTTATGGCAATATGACAATGAAGGGTTACTTGTTTAGGGTGTTGGATGGGGGGGCATTCGAGACAGGGCACACCGGGAATAGGTTTCTAGGGAGTGTGTGAGTGAACATTCTGTCATTGTATGTTCTATCAGTGGGTGGAGACCCACATACTAAGCAGGAAGGAGTTGGAATCCCTTCATCAGGAAGACAGATTTGTTCACAAATAGACAGATGAGGGTCTCTCCATAGCATAGGTGGTTCCTAATAGGGGAGGACAAACCAGTGTGTCAAGATCTCAGTCTTCTTGCATGTAACTATGAATCTTGTCATCCAAGGAGTGAAACCAGAGGGTCGCCTTGAGCCCCTAGCGGAGGGGGAGGGAGGAATAGAATAGATCGAACAGGGGGCATTGAGTGGGCAGTGGAAATGTTCTACATGATCTTACAATGATGGACACAGGACATGGTAAATATCATCAAAATTTATAAGTGTACAGTCTAAAATTTAAACCATAATGTAAACCGTGGACCATGTTAAGTAGCTATGTTTCACTATTTGTATATCAGTTTTAACAAAGGCACCATACACATATAAAAAGGTATTAATATGGGATGAAGGAAAGGGGGAGGATGTTGGGTATATGAGTTTGTCCTGTATTCTGTGTGTGACTTTACTTTGACCTAAAACTACTTTGAAAAAAAAATGAAATATTGTGAGAAACTGGGCAATGAGTAGGTGAAGGTGCCACGGTACAGACAGGACACCAGATAATGCAGTGATGAAACGCAAAATGACAAAAAAAATTTTTTTAATATTTTTAATTTTTTTAATACCCCAATCTTTTTTATTTTTATTTTTTGTAAATTTTATGTATTTTATTTCTTATATTTAAACTTATAATTATTGTTTCAATTTCCCGTTAATTGTATTTGGCTATTGTAATGGCTTCATTTTTGAGGAAACTTTGGATCACAGAAAGGTTACAACTGGGGTGGGGGAGGATCGTTGGTGTGGGGTGTCAATGATGGGGAATGTATGGGAGGGAATTCACCTGAGCATACATATAAGATATATAAAATGTTCAAATGTTCATTTGGCCTTGTCACAGTGGGTGGAGACTCACACAATAACCGAGAAAAAAAAAACTGAATTCCCATCCTGGAGAGCTCTGCCACATTCTCTAAGGGAGAAGCAACAGTTACCCAAGTGTAGGGGCAGTGACTGGCCAAGGAGGATGATCTACTGATAGGCCCTTGATATTGATGACTAGCCTTATGAGCCTTTGCTCTTGGTGTGGGGTGCCTAAGGGTTGCCTCCTGAGAGCTTCCTTGTTGCACAAATGTGTCCTTTCTCTAGGCCAAACTCAGCATATGAATGCATTTCCTTCCCCTCAGTGTAGGACATGACTCTGAGGGATGAGCCTCCTTGGCACCGACAGATTGTTACCAAACACCAAATGGCAATGCAACGGGAAAAAGCCCTCAAATAAAAAGGGGAAAAGGTAAAGACAAATGAGTTTATATGGCTAAGAGACTTCAAAGTGAGTCAGGAGGTCATCCCAGAGGTAATGCTTACGTACATCTCAGCAAGATCTCATAGATTTCCAAAGTGGATACTACCACAAAAAGTTGGGCTTCTGATGGCTCAGGAGACATCTAGGTCCTATGGTCATGGCAGAAATCTCCAGAGTTTGGTATCTTGCCAGTGGGCCCTACCTTGGAGTTTGTGCTCCTGAGAGTGACAGGGTTGGACTCAAATAAGTCCTCCCTGCACATGGTCCATCAGTCCCTTCTATTCAAACCTATATGTGGTGATGGAGTTTGTAGGTGTACTTCCAGAGACTGGAACCTTTGGCCTGCCCATGTACCAGCTGTGCCTGGAATCTCAGTGGAGCTGCAACTCCTAATCTACAGCTCAATGGACTCACCCAAGACACCTGGCAGGGAGATGATTATGGACAATGGCCATCCCAGGGAATGAAGAGAGTCTGCAGCTGCAGGCAGGATAATTCTATCCATCTTATCCATGGGATATAAGCCCCCTCTCACTTGGAGGTGGAGTGGACATCACCATCCCAGACTCCTCAGGATTGGAGGAAGAGCTATGGACTAGAGTGGACTTACTGGAATTCTGTTGTAGACATATTGTGATTCAAGCAGTGGAAGAAATTACAACATTGATGTGGAGCCAATGGCCACTGGATGCTTTTGGGGCAGGGGGAGGGAAAAGAAGTTATAATACAGGGGATTTTTTGGGACTTGGGAACTATCCTGAGTGACATTACATCTACAGATATAGGCCATTTTACATCATCATGTAACATGCACAACTGTGTGGTGGAAGAGAGTGTGGTCTACAATGTGAACTATGGCCCATGCTTAGTGACAAAGCCCCAGGATGTGTATATCCATTGCAGGTGATGTGCCACACTAATGAAAGATGTTTATATGGGAGTTTGTGGGAGGTGTGGGAGTCAGGGGACATGGGAATCCCTATAATTTTTGTGTAACATTTATGTAATCTAAGCATCTTTTATAATATTTTTTTAAAATACTACAAAGTTTTAATATCATAGGACATTTTGAAGAGATAAAAAGGTAGCCTACTCAATGGGAGGAAATATTTGGAAATCATACCTACAGCAAAGATCTGATATCCATGATATATAGAGATCCTGCAACTCAACAATAAAAAGAAAAATGACCCAATTTAAAAATGGGCAAAGAACTGAATAGACATTTTTTCTAAAGAAGAAATATGAGTGGTGAAAATACACATTAAAAATGTTCAATACAAAGAAAGAGAAAAAAAAAGAAAAGAAAAAAGAAAAAAATGTTCAACATCATTGGCAATTAGGGAAATGCACATCAAAGTTACAATGAGATAATTTCACACCTACTAGAAAAGCCACTATGAACAAACAGAAAACAAGTGTTGGAGAGGATGTAGAGAGAGAGGAATGCTTATTCACTGTTGGTGGGGATGTAAAATGGTATATCCACTCTGGAAGTGTGTTTAACAGTTCCTAAGGAAGTTAGATATGGATCTGAGGTTGACCCTGTAGTACTGAACTTAGACATACCCCCCAAAGATCTCAGAGCAGTGACATGAACAGACATCTGCACACTGATGTTCATAGTAGTGTTATTCACAATTGCCAAAGGTGGAAACAACCCAAGTGTCCATCCACTAATGAATGGATAAACAAACTTTCATGTACACATGATAAAATGCTATGCAGCTATAAGGAGAAATGAAGTTGTAAAGTACATGATAACATAAATGAACGTGGAGGACATTATGTTGAGTGAAGACACCTAGGCAAAAAAGGACAAAGATTGTATGAGTTCACTATTATGAACTAAATATAATGATCAAACTCATGAAATTAATAGATAGATTATAAGTTGCCAGAGACAATAATGTGGTTACAGAATGGAACACTGAGGTTTAATCCATTTAGAATTGGTAAAATGTTGTTTGTAAATATTTGGAAATGAATAGAAATGGTGAATGAACATCATAGGATTTGTGATTAGTAGCACTAGCATATGAGTATGATAGTGGTTTGTTTTTATTTTTCTTAGTAATGGAGTTCCTATACCTACTCTACAGCTCATTGGATTCACCCAGGATAACTGGCAGGGAGATGACAATGGACAACAGCCATCCCAGGGAATGGAGAGAGTCTGCTATTTTACTGTAGACATATAGTCACAGGCTGTAGAGCTTGTGTAGATCCCATGCAGCACTGGAGCCTGTGGAGACTGTGGAGCCTGTGGAGATCCCATGCAGGCTGTGGAGCCAGTGTAGGTACCATGCAGCCAGTGTAGGTCCCATGCAGAATTGGAACCTGTGGAGCCCGAGGGGGCCATGGAGGCCATGGAGTCCCTGTGTAGGCCCCAAGGCTGGCATTGCCCATCAGGACTGGGTGTCACTGTCCAACTGGCCTCACAGGACACTGGCCAGGCTGGTGCTGGGTCCCTTCTGACCTTGAAACTGCATGGGGGGGGGCAGGCTCTCCATCCACTGTGAGGAAGGACACAGCTGAAGCCTTGCCCAGCCCTTCCCACCAGCCCTCCTCCACCCTCACACCTGCAGCCTGGGGCCCCAGATGCTGTAGCCCCCCTCAGATGGGGACGTGTGAGACCTGGCTAAAGCCCCCAGGGCCCAGAAGGGCCTGGTAGGGGTCTCATTGCACAGGAGTGTGCACCTCATGTCCCTCCCTTTGTCCCCTACCTTGATGAAGCGGTGCCCGGGGAGGATGCAGGCCTGGATGTTGTCCTGCAGCAGCTACTGTGAGAAGTTCTGGTGCCTCTGGGTGGCCCTGTGGACATCCATGGTGTTGCAGCATGCCTTGTTCCCGTCTGGGGAGACACGTGTGGGGCTGGGACACCTTGTTCCCTGGCCCTGGCCCCACAGGCACCCACACTGGGCCTGGGGCCACCATCCTTGGAGGGACTCTGAGTGAGCAGGGAGGGCCTTGAGGCAGACCTGGGGGTCTAGCTCTGGGGAAGCAGGATGGTGGGCAGCCTGGGTCCCACAGAGCTTGCTTGAGCCCCATGGGGTCCAGCCCAGGCTCCCCCACAGCTCTTCCATGAGCAAGTGCGCACAGGGCCACCACCTCCCTGAGGGACATGTTTCCTTGGCTGTAGCACAAGGCAGCGGTAAGACTACCCTGACCTGCCCCACTGTGTGCTCAGTACTGCCCACCCAGAGCTGGTGCCCCTCTGGGGTCCTAAGTCACCTAGACCCCACAGCATCCCCCAGGGCTGCCCCAACTCTGAGCAGGGCCGATGACCACGGCTGCACCAACATATCTGGGATCTTGCTGGCCAGCTGCATGGCCAGGACCACCCTGTTGTTGCTCTCCTGTGGGCGAGAGGCATCAGCTCAGGACCTGGGGTTACCCCTCCCCAGGGTCTGCCCCCCTTGGCCCCAAAGGTCCCCACCCTGTGGTGGCCCAGCATGTAGAAGATGTGGCCGAGGGAGAGGCCATCAGCCGGTTCAGGTCCTCCACATTGGACGTCTCCAGGGTTTCTCACAGAAATCACCTATGAGAGAATGCAGGACCCCTGTTGTGGGGCAGGAGGGGGCAGGAGGGGACAGGGACTGTGGGGTGGTGGAGGAACCCAGGCCCACCCACCTGCCACTCACTTGTCTTCCTTGTAATGGACCTGGAAGAAGAGGAGGCCCGGAACAAAGAAGGAAGCTTCCAGCAGGCAATATGACCTGGAGAGGGTAGAGATTCAGATGGGGGAGGAGTGTGGCACAGGCCCTGCTGGAGTGACCATCCCCTAGAACTACCTGCCCCCCCAGAAAACCCGCCTGAGGCACCTGGAGGTGCTTGCCTGATGAAAAAGCTGTAGTTGGGGTTGATCCTCTCCAGCAGCCACCTACTGGACTCACCATCCCTCTTCCCAGCAGGAACAGCACCCTGGAAGATGGAGAGGGGGCTTAAGGATCCAGCAGGGCAGCTGCTGGACAAGGAGGGCCCCAGGAGCAGCCTGGGGGTGGGGAAGGGGAAGCAACTGTTACACATGGTCCTCTGTCATCTTTATCTGGCCTGCAGTGTTCAGAGTCTTTTTGGGCCCTGAAGCCCCAAAGGTGCCAGAACCAAGGCCCTAGGGCAAAGGAGTGAGGAATGCCAGTCCTTTGAGCCCCCTGCCACTGAGACCTCAGGAGGCTGGGTCAGGGGTAGGCATGCAGTCCCTGTTGCCCAACTCTGATCCCACCCCACCACAGCCACCTCCACACTGTTCCATCTGTGTGGGGCATGAGGTCCCTCGGGGTCTCCTGAATGAAACAGGAAGGAGCCCAGTGACACCAGGCTGAGGACTGAGGTCAGGAGGTCACTGCTACCTCTTACTCCTTCTTGCACTTTCTGAGGAGCATGTGCTCTTTCCACATCAAGAAAACAATAAAACGGAAATCTCCTAAGGCTCTGCTGTGCCTACAACATGATGAGCCCACAGAATTCTTTGTTGAGTGACAGCCAAAGGCCATGTGTTCTGTGACCCCCTTACATGAGATGCCCAGTGTATTAGTCAGCCAAAGGGGTGCTAATGTAAAATACCAAAAATGGGTTGGTCTTTATAAAGGGTATTTATTTGGGGTAGAAGTCCACAGATACCAGGCCATAAAGTGTTAAGTTTCTTCTATCACCACAGTCCATTGCCATGTGTTAGAGCAAGACAGCTGCGGGCATTTGCCAGGGTTCAGACTTCTGGGGTTCCTCTCTTCCTGGGGCTGCGTTTCTCTCCGGGCTTAGCTCCTGTTTCCTCTACAAGGTCAGCTGCATATGATCAGGTGAATGGCTTGCTTCTCTTCTCCTGGGACATTCTTTCCAACATCAAAACTGCTTCTCAAAAGACTGCTTCAACTGTCCTTTGCCTTGCCTTTTATATTCGATTCCCCACCAACCAAAGGGTGAGGCTCAACGCCCTAATCCTAACCTAATCATGCCCAGATTAACAGATCAGTTTACAAGCATGATTCAATTATATTTTTGGAATTCATAATTACATCAAACTGCCACAGCCAGCATGCCCAAATTCAAGCAGGAAGTGGACTAGAGGCAACAAGGGGCCAGGTGGAGGGACACAGGGGGCCGTGCTTAATGGGTACAGGTTTCTGTTTGGGGGGTGGATACATTTTGGTAACAGGTGGTGATGGCAGCACAACATTGCCAATGTGATAAATGCCACCAAAAAGTATCCTTAAAAATGACTGAAAGGGGAAATGTTACATGTATGTGACCACAATTAAAACAAAACCTATGAAAGGACATTTAGAGGACAGTGAGGGTAAAGCGGATGCTAGGGTTGTCGGAGGCTGGCACAAGTGCCAACGTGTGGTGGCATCCCTGGCCTCCCCCTGGGCCTGGGCTCCACTTTGGACCAGATGGCCAGGTGGGATGAAGGCAATCTCATTGCAGCTTCGCATTCACATGCCCCGGACTGGCTGGGGGAAGGGGTGAGGGGGTGCCAAGTTGGGGGCATACCATGTGTACTTAGAGCCTGCCACCTGGGTGGACTTGGCCCCCATGCCCAGCAGGTTGCAGGAAGAACATAGGTCCTTCTCGATTATGGGCAGTTGCTGAAAAGGAGAGAGGGCTGTGAGCACCGGTACCAAATCGCTGTCTTAAACAGATTCCAGATGCTCCCTGGTGCTAAGGCTCCACAGGCTCCACAGGCCTCTACAAGCTCCACAGGCCTCCAGGGGCTTAACAGACTCCACGGGCTCCATGGGCACCACAGGCTCCACGGAACTCCACAAGCTCCACAGGCTTCCACGGGCTCCACAAGCTCCACGGGCTCTGTAAGCTCCCCAGGCCCCATGGACTCTACAGCCTCCATGGGCTCCACAGGCTCCAAGGGCTCCACAGGCTCCACAGGCTTGTACAGGCTTCACAGGCCTCCAGGGGCTCCACAGGATCCACAGTCTCCATCAGTCTGCACAGGTTCCACAGGACTCCATGGGTTCCACAGGCTCCACAGGCTCTATGGGTACCACAATCTCCACGAGCCTGCACAGGCTCAACAGACCTTGATGCCCTCCACAGGCTTCAAGGTTCCACAGGTCTATGAGGCTCCACAGGCTTCATGGGCTCCACAGGCCTCCATGGACTCCAAAAGTTCCACAGGCTCCGAAATCTCCCAAGGCCTGCACAGACTCCAACAGCACCATGGGGTCCACAGGCCTACACAGGTTCCATGGGCTCCATAGGCTCCAAAGACTCCACAGGCTTACACAGGTTCCACAGAACTCCATGGGCTGCAGGGGCTCCACAGACCTCCTCAGACTCCAAAGCCTCTGAGCCTCCAAGGCTCCACAGGCTCCATCGGCCTACAAAGGATCCAGAGGCTCCAGGGCTTCACAGGACTGTACAGGCTCCACAGGCCTCCCCGGGCTCCACAGGTTTCACAGGCTCCATGGGCACCACAGTCTCCATGGGCCTACACAGGATTCACAGGCCTCCACAGTCTCCACGAGCTCCAAGGTTCTACAGGTCTACAAGGGCTCCACAGGCTTCATGGGTTCCACAGGCCTCCATAGACTCCAAAAGCTCCACAGGCTCCAAAATCTACCAAGGCCTGCACAGGCTCCAAGGGCACAATGGGGTCCACGGGCCTGTACAGGCTCCACAATCCTCTATGGGCTCCACGGGCTCCAAAGGGTCCACAGATATCCACGGGCTCCACAGGTTCCACAGGTTCCATGGGTACTACAGGCTCCATGGGCCTCCACAGGCTCCACAGGCCTCCACAGGCTACACAGGCTACACAGGCTCCATGGGTCTGCACAGGCTCCACAGGCCTTTACAAGCTTCAAGGGCTCCACAGGCTCTATGGGCCTGCACAGACTCCATAGGCCTCCTTGGGCACCAAGTTCTCCACATGCCTCTAGGGACTCCTAAGGCTCCATAAGCCCACAAGGGATCCATGGGCTCTATGGGCTTCCATGGGATCCACTATCTCCACAGGCTCCACGGTCCTGCATAAGCTGAACAATCTCCACAGGATCCATGGGTCTCCATGGGTTCCACAGGCTCCACTGTCTCCATAGACATCCACAGGCTCTACAAACTCCACAGGCTCCACAATCTCCCAAGGTCTTCACAGGCTCCAAGGGCACCATGGGCTCCACAGAGCTCCATGAGCTCCACAAGCTCCACAGGCTCCACAATATCCCAAGGCCTGCACAGGCTTCAAGGTCACTATGGGGTTCACAGGCTTGCACAGCCTGCATGGGCTCCATAGGCTCCAAAGAATCCACGAGCTTGCACAGGCTCCACAGAACTCCACGGGCTCTACAGGGCTACTAGGGCTTCACAGGCCTGCACAGGCTCCATGGGTCTACATATGCTCCACAGGGCTCCACAGGGTCCACAGGCCTACACGGGTTCAACAGTCTCCACAGGTTCCATGGGTTCCATAGGCTCCACAAGCTCCACATGCCTCCATGTACTCCTCATGTTCCACCGGCTCTCATAGGATCCAGAGGCTCCACAGGCTCCACATGCCTGTACAAGCTCCATAGGAGTGTAAAGGCTCCACAGGCCTCCCTGGACTCCACAGGCTCCACAGAATCCCTGGACACCACAGGCTCCATGGACCTGCACAGGCTCCACAGGCTCCACAGTCCTCAACATGCTCCATTCTCCACAGACTCCACAGACTCCATGGGATCCACAGGCTCCACAAACTTTCACAGGCTCCACAGGCAGCACAGGCTCCATGGGCTCCACAGGTGTACACAGGCTCCACAGAATCCATGGGATTGCTCAGGCTCCACAAGCATCCATGGGCTCCACAGGAAACATAGGCTTCATGGGCTGCACAGACTCCATGGGCCCCAAAGGGCTCCACGGGCTTCACATGCCTTCATGTACTCCAGATACTCCACTGGCCCCGCAGGGTCCACAGACTCCACAGGTTTCCCTGGGCTCCACAGGCTCCATGAGCACCATCAGCTCCATGGCCTGCACAGGCTCCACAGGCTCCTCAGGACTGCACAGGATCCATGAGCGTCCACGGGCTCCCCAGAAACCTAATGGGATCCATGGCCTCCATAGACTCCATGGGCTCCACAGACTCCATGGCCTCCCCAGGCTCCACAGGCCCCACAGGCTTCACAGACTCCATAGGCCTTGCAGGCAACATAGGCTTCCAAGGACTCCACAGGCTCCACAGACTCCAATGACACCACAGTCACTACTAGCCTGTGCAAGCTCCAAGGCGCTCCACAGGCTCTACAGGCTCCACGTGCTCCACAGGCCTCACAGGATCCACAGACTCCACAGGCTCCACGGGCTCCATGGGCCTACATGGGCTCCACGGACTCCATGGGCTCCATGGACTACATAGGCTCCATGAGCTCCATAATATTTTACAGGCTCCACAGGCCTTCCCAGTCTCCACAGTCTCCATGGGCCTGCACAGGCTCCACAGGCCCCACAGTCCTCAATATGCTACACTCTCCACAGGCTCCATGGTCTCCAAGGTCTCCACAGCCTCCACAAGTCT
The DNA here is from genome assembly GCA_026826555.1 of Tolypeutes matacus. Classification (NCBI taxonomy): domain Eukaryota; kingdom Metazoa; phylum Chordata; class Mammalia; order Cingulata; family Chlamyphoridae; genus Tolypeutes; species Tolypeutes matacus. The sequence continues at coordinate 48,792 of JAKSZT010054410.1, forward strand.
CCAGGGCTCCATGGGCTCCACAGGCCTCCACATGCTCCAAAGGCTACATGGGACTGGACAGTCTCCACAGGCTCCACAGTCTCCACAGGCTCTGCAGGCTCCACACACTCCTTAGGGCCCACAGGCTCCACGTGCATCCATGTGCTCCACAGGGCCCATAGGCCCCGTGGGCTCTACAGCCTCTATGGGCTCCAAAGGGCTCCACAGGCTCCATGGACTGAACAGGCCTTCACGGGCTCCATAGGATCCACAGGCTCCACATACTCCACAGAAGCCGCAGGCTCCAAAGACTCCATAGGCTCCATGGGCTCCATAGGCTTGTACAAGCTCCACAGGCCTGCACAGGCTTCATGGGCTCCACAAGCTCCACAGGCACCACAGTCTTCACATGCTCCACAGGCTCCACAGGCCTGCACAAGATCCACAGATTCCATGGACTCCACAGGCTCGATGGGCTCCATAGGTCTGTACAGGTTCCATAGGCCTCCCCGGGCTCCACATGCTCCACTGGCACCATGGGCTTCACATGCTCCACCGGGCTACACAGAATCCACAGGCCTCACAGGTTCCACAGGCCTGAATAGTTCCATGGGCCCAACAAGCTCCACAGCCTCCACAGTCTCCACAGGCACCACAGGCTCCACAGGCCTGTACAGCCTCCATGGCAGTTCTAAAACTTGGACAGAGTTCATGAAACAGATATTTGAAGGTTCTGAAAAGTAAACAGGAGCAGGTACATTGGTGAGGAAGATGAAGATTAAAATTACCACTGAATTGAGTAGATCATTTTTTCTTTCCTGTACAACCCTGCCTAGATTCAATCAGCCCAAATCAAGGAAGTAGTCCTGAGTATGGGCAGAGAAACCTCCATGAGAAGCCCTTTAGGTCAGGATCAAAAAAAAAAAAAATGGAAAGGAGTCTACTGGTAATGATGGTGCCAGTATGGGGATCCACGGGCACATAGTTGTGTTTGGGTGGGAAAACCATGGAGGAAATGTGGTCCTAGAGGATGGTGAAAACACCACTGATTTTTTTACTATCTTTGTCTTCCACTATTTGACCTTGGACACAGGCACATTCACAGCCAATGTGTGACACAGAGGAAGAAACCATAATAAGCTATATATGCAATCAACTGACAAATATTTAAATCCATCAGATACACTGACAGTAACAAGCATCGCCAGTGCTTGCTTGACCAAACAACTGGACACCATAACCTTGCTAAGTTGATGTGCATGGAGCTCTAGCATTTCAGTCATGTGGATGACTGAAGCATGGATTAAAAGGTAGCCTCCATTGCCTTAGGTTGAAAAGCCAAAACTGTCCTGGTATAGAGTAGATGAGGGGACCAAAAGGCTTAGAAAGATTGGGAAAGTAGAGTGAATTTATCATGTAAGATCTTTTGACTCTATAGAGCAATATCCAGAGGACATACCTTTCATTGGTACTGTGAGGAATAAATTAGTGAAAGCAGCTCCATCTTCCCTGAAGACCTCTGTGGTTGCTCCTTTCTGTAGGCCAGATATTACCATGGAAATGCTGTCACTGAACTTGGATCCTTCAACACAATGGGGGACAATCAGATCCGGGTTGGCAGGAGCCACTTAAATGCCAAAGCAAAAGTCGGCATGCCTACAGTAATGGACAGCAGAGTCAATGCAGTAATCAGAATAGTCTGACTCACAGAGATATTGGCTAGTTGTTCATAGGTTACCTGGAAGTGAACAGATGAGCAGTCTACGAAATTCTTACTTGATCTGGATAAGCAGAAGATTTCTATGTCAAGTGAGCAAAAGTCTAACTTGAAACAAAAACCGAGTCATGGCCCCTCAATCGATTCCTTGACTCAAGACAGGTTATAAACCCATAATCCCTTCAATGAAGGGAAGACCAGGTCCCCTTGGTGAAGGACCCCATTAAACTGCCAAAAAATTTATATTCTTAACCTTCCTTCTAGCCTTCTTCAAAGGAACCAAGAGACTTTTACCAGGGTGACTGCATTTGGGAAAAGAAAATGATCATACATTTCAGCATTATTAGACACTGGCTCAGAACTGTAATTAATTCCAGGATACCAAAATGTCATTTTGGTCCACCAATCAGGGTAGTGGCTTTGGAAGGTCAGGTGATAGAGCTTTAGCTCAGATCTGTCTCCCAATGGGTCTAGTGGGTCCCTGAACACATTGTGTGCTATTTTCCTAGTTACATAATTCATAATTTGAGAACATGTACACAGCATCAGAAAGAATCCCCACTTGGTTCCCTGACTTGTGGGGTGAGGGCTATTATGGTAAGAATGGCCAATAGGAATCCACTGCAATTGCCTCTACCTAGCAAAACAGTTAACTAAAGGCAGTATGTCATTCCTAGAAGGATTGCAAAGATTAGTGCCACCATCAAGAACTTGAAGAATGCAGAGGTGGTGATTTCCACCACATCCCCATTCAACATTCCTATTTGGCCTGTACAGAAAACAGATGGATCTTGGAAGATACAGTATATTATTGTAAACTTAACCAGGTGGTTACTTTAATTGCAGATATTGTTCCAAATGTGATATCATTGCTTCAGCAAATCAACACATACCTGATACTGGTATGCAGCTTTTAATCTGGCAGATGCTTTTAGTCTACATAACTGTTTTTTGTTTTTTTTTAGATTTATTTATTTACTTAAAATTTTTTTCATTTCATTTTTTAAAAATTCATCCCTCCTTCTCCAGATGTTTCTCTCATCTATCTGCTCATTGTTTGCCCACATTCTCCAGGAGGCACTGGAAACCAAAGCCAGGACCTCCCATGTGGGAGGGAGGCACCCAATAACTTGAGCCATCTCTGTTCCCCATATCTCTTTGTAAGTCATCCAGAAGCAGTTTTCTTTCAGCTTGCATGTCCAGCAATACACTTTCACTGTCCTGCCTCAGGGATATATCAACTCTCCAGACCAATGTCATAATATAGTCCATAGGACTCTTAATCACCTTTCCCTTTTACAAGACATCATGCTGGTCCATTATATTGATGACATTATGTTGATTAGTCCTAGTGCACAAGAAATAGCAGCTACTCTAGACTTATTGATAAGGCATTTGTATGTCAGAGCATGGGAAATACTCCAACAAAAATTCAGGGGAAATTTCCAGGCATTTGGTGTCTTGGGTATGTTGAGATATCACTTCTAAGGTGAGGGATAAATTGTTGCATCTGGTTCCTTCTACCAGCAAAAGAGAGATACAATGTCTAGTTGGTATCTTTCATTTTTGAGACAACATATTACTCATTTGGATGTGTTACTCCAGCCTGTTTGCTGAGTGACCCAAAAATGTGCTAGTTTTGAATGGGGACCAGAATAAGAGAAGGCTCTGCAATAGATCCAGGCTGCCATGCAAGCTGCTCTGCCCCTTGGGCCGGAAGATCCAGCAGACCCAATGGTGCTGGAAGTTTCAGTAGAAAATAGAAATGCTGTTTGGAGACTTTGGTGGGCAGCTACAGCATTTTGGAGCATAACTCTGCAATCCTCTGCATATAACTACTCTCCTTTTGAGAAAGAACTTTTGGCCTGTTACTGGGTCTTAGTAGAGACTGAATGCTTAACCGTGGTCCACCAAATTACCATGAGACCTTAGTTGCCCATCATGAACTGGGAATTATCTGACCCACCAAGCCATAAAGCTGGACATGCACAGTAGAATTCAATCATTAAAAAGAGAGGCCTTGAAGGCACAGCTACATGAAGAAGTGGTCCAAATACCCATGACCCTTACTCCCGACATATAACCTCTTTTTTTCTGGCCTTATGGGGAGTTCGTTATATCAGTTGACTGAGGAAGAGAATACTTTGCCAGTTTATAGGCAGATCTGCATAATATACATTTAACACCCCAAAAGTGGGCATTTGCAGCAGCACTACAGCCCCTTTATGGGATTTCCTTGACACAGTGGTACTCATTTTGCCAGGAAAGAGAATTGGTTGGGTGTGCTTTTGTATACTAATTAATGGACTGTGGCCTATGGTTTGGCTGAAACATCAGGGATTTCGAAGAAATATGGAAAATTGGTGATAAGGAGATGTGGGGGGAAGCGGCTGTGGCTCAATCAGTAGGGCTCCCGTTTACCATATGGGAGGTCCCGGGTTCAGTTCCCAGGGCCTCCTGGTGAAGGCAAGCCCGCCGGTACAGCGTGGTTAGCTGACCCAGCGAGCACAAACAGCAAGGGGGGGATAAATGAATAAATAAATAAAATCTTTAAAAAAAAAATAAAGGAGATGTGGGGGAGAGGTATGTGGATAGACCTTTCTGAATAGGTGGAAACCATGAAGATATTGGTGTCTCATGTGAATGCTCACCAGAGGATGACTTCAGCAGAGTACAATTTTAATAATCAATTAGATTTGGTGAATTGTTCCGTGGATATCAGTTGACCTCTTACTCCAGCCACTCTAGTCATTGTTTAATGGGCTCATGAACAAAGTGATTGTGGTTTTAGAGATGGAGGTTACATATGGGCCCAGCAAAATAGACTTCCACTCACCAAGGCTGACCTGGCTACAGCCACTGCTAGTGCCCAATCACTCATTAGCAAAGACTGGCAGTCCCTGACAGGACTCTATTCCCCAATGTGATCAGTCTGCTATCTGGTGGGAAGTTGATTACATTGGACCACCTCCATCATGGAAGGCACAGTATTTTGTTCTTACTTGAATAGATGCATACTCTAGATACAGACTTTCTTTTCCTGCACACAATGCTTCTGCCAAAACTACCATCCATGAACTTGCAGAATGCTTTATCCACCACTATGGTATTTCACATAGCATTGCCTCTGATCAAGGTATTCTCTTCACAGCAAATGAAGTGTGGGAATGAGCACATGGTCATGGAATTCACTTATCTTACCACGTTCCCCATCATCCTGATGCAGCTGGATTGGTAGAAGGGTGGAATGGCTTTTTGAAGACTCAGTCATGACACCAACTGGACAGCAATACCTTGCAGGGCTGGAGCAATGCTTTCCAGGAGGCTGTACATGCTCTAAATCAGTTTCTACTCTTTGTTGATATTTTTCTCATAGCCAGGATTCATAGTTCTAAGAATCAAGGGGTGGAAATGGGAGTGACACCTCTCACTATTTCCCTCAGTGATCCACCAGAAAAAAATTGGTTTCCTGTCCCCACAACCTTAAGCTCTGCTGACCTACAGATCTTAATTCCAAAGGAGGAGTGCTTCCACCAGAAGATACAACAATGATTCCATTGAACTGGAAGTTAAAACTGATATCTGGCCACTTTGGGCTCCTAATGCCTCTGAATTAACAGGCAAAGAAGGGAATTACTGTACTGGATAGTGTGACTTATCCTAGTTATCAAGGGGATATAGGACTGTTATGCACAACGGAGGTAAAGAAGAGTTTGCCTGGAACACGGGAGATTATTAGAGTATATGCTAGTCCTACCACGCCCTGTGATTAAAATTAATGAACTGCAACAACCCAATCCAGGCAAGACTACTAATAATCCAGACCCTCCAGAATGGAGGTTTGGGTCATCCCATCAGGCAAAGAACCAAGACCAGCCGAGGTACTTGCTGAGAGTAAGAGGAATATGGAATGGGTGGCAGAAGTAGGTAATTATACATATGAGCTATGTCCATGTGACAGGTGCAGAAATGAGGAATGTAATGGTTTTGAATATTTCTTCTTTGTTTTGTTATGAATATGTCTCTATATACGTATATATACACACACAAAACAAATATCTTTGTTTTCTTCCCTATTTTCCCCTTGTCATTATAACATAAATTGTATTAACTATGTAATAGAATTTAAATTACAGTATATCAAGTTTAAGAGTGAATATGACTCAAGGATTTGCATCATCTTCTGGGGAAAGAGCTACCGCATTTCCAGTTGCATACAGGGCAGTTGAATTGTGTTAAGCAAATGTATGACTGCCATTGTTTTTATTCAGAAATTAATTATGTTTTAAGGAGATGTGTATGGGTGCTAATTTGAGAAGGCATGGACTCTGATGATTAATATGATCAAGCAAGCACTGGCCGTAATGATACTGTCAGGCTATTTCTTGGGTTTAAATAATTAGCCAACTGATTGTACCTATGGCTGATTAGATCTACAATAAACAAAGTTGGCTGCCTTCAGCAGTAAGTGAAGTCTTATCCAATCAGTTGAAAGCTTTACAAGGAGAATTGATGATTTCAGCAGTGAGAAAGTAGTATTTCTATCTCTACTTCAGTCATCCAGCTTTCTGGAGAATTCATCAAAACCTTAATCAGAGTTCCCAACTTGTGACCTGACCTACAGAATTAGAACTTGCTAATCCTCATGGTCGCATGAGCCAATTCCTATAATAAATGTTATAATATTTCATCTGTTCTGTTTCCCTGGAGGATACTGACTAATACAGTATAGCAGTAGTTGAGTGAGCATTTCAGCATTATAAACACTGTTATTTATATTAAGAGAAGTGAACTAGATATTGACACTATAATCAACTACAATGATCAATTCATTGATTATTCATAAATTATTCATTCATAAATTATTAATTTTTTAATTTTTATTTTTGAATTGTGGTTTTGTCCTGATTTTAAGGAAAATATTTGTCTACTAAAATTACTGGATGTCTTGTCCTGTGTTACCTAAATAAGTACTTTTTCGCTTTAACTATACATTTAGGTCTAGGATCAACTTTGTTCATTTTGCTATAAGGTTTTAAGTAGGATTCAAATTCATTTTTCTCCATGTGCATTTAAAATTAATTTGTTGAAATAATCATTTCTCTGCTCGATTTTATAGCAAGTTGTTGTGGACCACAAGATTGAGTATGTGAAGGCCTTTTTAAAAAATCTCTCTTCAGTCCATCTGATCTATTTGTCTCAGTTTTTGCCAGCTCCTCATTGCATTACTTATTTGAGCTTTGGAATCAGTCTTGGTTTCTCATAGTATAAATGCTCTGGTTTTATCTTACTTCTAAAATATTTTATTGTTCCTCTTGGCTCCTTGCTTTTAAAAATTGTTATATAAGTTACTCTTCTACAATATAAGAAATTATCATTCATTTTGATTGAGTTTACTTTGAATCTACAAATTTGGCAAAAATTGTTATTATCATTATATTTTATCCAAACCATAAATATCACATATCCCTTCACTGAATTCTTTGTAGAGGATTTTCCATTTTATATTTTATCTAAATATTATATTGTTACAAGATTTTATATTGTAGTTATTGTTCACTTACTAATTTTTTCTTATGAATCAATTTTTTAAGTTATTTTGTTTACATTTAATTTAATTTAATTTTTGCCCAACCCAAATAACCAAATATTTTCTATTTTCTTTTTCAAGTTTTATAATTTTAGGTTATAGAGTTTAGGTTATGATCATTTTGCCTTGTTTTCATACAGAGTGCAATACGTGTATCAAAATGACTTTTGCATATAAATATTCAATTGTTCCAATACCATTTGTTGATGTGGATATATCTCTGTTTCACCTCTTTATAATTCTGACAAGAATCAGTTGTCTATTTCTGGACTCTCTATTTTAGTCCATTGTTCTTTTGGTTGACCTTGACATCAGTAACATGCTACCTTTATTTCTTAAACTTTATAGTAAGTCTTGATATAAGGTAAAGTTATTACTCCAAATTTTTTATTCTTTTTCAAAGTTGTTTTAGCTATGTTAGATCCTTTGAATTTCCATATGAATTTGAGAATCAGCTTGTCAATTTCTGCAGAAAACCAGCTGGAATTTTTACTAGAATTTTGCATCAATATTATATTGTAACAATATTGAGTCTTTTGACTAATAAACACGGTGTATTTCTCCATTTACTTAAATATTTTTCAATTTCTCTAAGCAATATATGGTACTTTTCAACATATAGATTTGTCACATTTTTTATCAGATTTCTTGGTAAATATTTCAAAAATTAGATATGTAAATAATATATTTAAATCTGCATGTTCAATTGTTTATTGTTAGTATATAAAATAGAATTGATTTTTGTATATTGATCTGATATCCTGTAGCCTTGATAAGTTTTTGTCTTAGTTCTAATAGCATTTTATATATTCCATTGGATTGTTATAGCGATGATCAGTTTGTTTGCAAATAAAGAAAGTTTATTTCTACTTTTCTGGATGCATTTTACTTGTTTTTCTTGCCTGATTGTATTGACTAGAACCTCTATGCAATGTTGAATACAAGTGGTGAGAACAGTCATCCTTATTTTCTTCCTGATCTTATGAGGGAATGATTTAATCTTTCACCATTAAAGATGATATTAATTATAGATTTTCCATAGATGCCCTTTGTATAGTTAAGGAAAATTTCTGCTGAGAGTTGTTATCAAGAAAGTTTATCTTGGGACTTCTATAGGTATGATCAATATCATAAATTCATTGTTTCTCATTGCAACACAGTTACTGATGGCAATTAAATCTAAATTTCATATTGGTAAAACTGGTCTATAATTGATGTAGGTTTTTGCAATGACATCAATATGCTTAAAGAAGAAATTTATATATTTCAATAGCTTTTTTGAAGTATAGTCTCATTCTTTGAAAGGAAAATTCTGTCAAAGATGGCACTTTTTCTCTTATAATAACTCCTCTTTGTTCTTAGTCTTTTCTATTCTGTAGTCAAGAATCTTCTTTGATTCTATGACCTAAATAACTTCGGTGTCAACCATTCATAGACCAGGGACTGAAATTCCCTATTTCCTTTCCAGGAACCTACAGCACCTATATATATATATTTCATTATTCTTGAGAAAAAAAATCAAAAGTTTCATTATCTCCATGTTTGAGTGCAAGGGTTTCAGATTTTTCCTTCTTAATCACAATAGCTATCGTCAATCTTCTTTTTGGGGCAGTAAAGCTACACTGATGATCTCCAATAGACTCTCCACTGCCACACTCTCATTTTGGGGAAGGAAACTTCCCTCATGCTTCAATAACAATTTACTTTTTTCAAAACAACTGAGGAAAATTTTGGATGCCTCCATGACTTCAAGGAAGAAATAGAATATAAAACTTACTTCTTTCATATTTTCTGATTCTAACTTTAGAGGTGATTGGACTCTGTTCTGGTTGGGTTCTTAAAATTAATTTTCCACCATAGGATTGCAACTTCTTTTCATACTTCATGTGCATACTCTTTTATCTTTTTTTTTCCTGGTTTATTCTGAATATTCTTTATGCTAAATTAACTACTACTGTTGAAATTTTAATTGTAGCTTATATTTTCATTATATAAGTGAGATGTAAAATAATAGCTGATATCTATATTGCTATATGTGTGTGTATAGTGTGTGTGTGTGTGTATATATATATAGTCATTTAATCCATACTGCAATTCTAGGAGATAGGTAATATTTTTATCTCCAGTTTACAGATATGGAACATATGGAGTCTGAAAATGAAAAGAAAACAAGTAGTGATAGTGTACAGCCAAAGTGAAAAGTGTGTGTTTGTTGACCTCTGTTAGGGAAAGACTGTAATTGCTGCTAGAGTTGAGTTTAAAAGCATCCAAATATTGATAGATTTAAGTAAAAATTCAAAATGAGAACACTTTGAGACAATGTTGATACATTATTCAAAAATACTCAAGCAACTGTAAATCAGTATAGTAGCTGTGTTATGGAATTATAATGTAGTTGGTCGCTATTAGAAGATATTTTGTAAAATATGTGTTTTCAATATACCAACAATTTAAAAAATAATAAGTATAATAAAATAAATATATTACCAACTATGTAGCAATTACTGGGAAATTAGATGACTGATTCATTTTAAAAAGTATTTGGCCAATTTGAAAGGATAAAAATTAAAAAACATATTCTCATTTCCTTTGCCCTATTATTCTTCAGTTAATAGTTGTATCACTTATCATTTTTATTCCTAATCATTTTCAATCAAGGGTTGCTTTCAGACTTCTATATAAATCCTGACCACTATCCATCATATATTTTCACAAAATTTTACTTTTAATTATTGGGGTTTCATAAAATCTCAGAAGCTCATTTAAAGATTGCAGACCAACAACATATAGTATATATACAGTATCCTATCTATTTTTATGCCATTTATTAATATCTCTTTCAGCATCCAAGAAAAAGCAAGGTAGATTAAGTGGAAATGTAAAGAAACTACAGGATTTAGGGCCCAACCGGCACATGGAAAGCCCAAAGATTTAAGTCTTTTGGACATACATCTATCAACTCTAGTACTAACTATAGGTTCAAATAGAAGGGGTAGAAGAGCCATGTGTAGGAAAACCAAAACGTGTCCAAATCTGTCACACTGAGGAGAATAAATTCCAAAGTAGGACCCACTGGCAGGGTGCCAAATTCCTGAGCTGTCAGCCCTGCCTATAGTGTCTGTATGTCTCCAGAGCCCTCAGTAGCACCACTGTTTGAGGCAAGTCAATTGCAGTCAATGGGATCCTGCTGAGACATACATAAGTATAACCTCTGGGATGACCTCCAGACTCCTTTTGATGTCTCTTAGCCATATGAACTCATTTGTCTTTACACTTTCCCCCTCTTGGTCAAGGTCTTTTTCTAGTTGCATTGTTAGTTGGTGCTTGGTAGTAATCCCTTGGTGCCATGGAGGCTCATCTCCAGGTGTCATGTCCCACAATGGGGGTGGGGGGGCAGTTAATGCATTTCTATTCTGAGTTTGGATTAGAGAGAGATCACATTGGAGCATAAGGAGGTTCTCAGGAAGTAACTCTTAAGCAACCCATAATACTAGGCTAAGTTTCAGTTTCAAAAGAAAATGTTCATAAGTACAAAATCAATATCAAGGGCCCATTAATGGTTCATCATCCTTCATTAGTCACTGCCCCATAGCCAGGGGCTTCTTGCTGTCCCATTAGATAATGTGGCAGAGTTCCCCAGAATGGGAATTAGATATTTTTTCAGTTATGGTGTGGCTCTCCACCCACCATGACAATGCCCCATGAACAATTGAACTAGTCTGTATCCCTTATAAGTATGCCCCAGGTGAAACTCCTCCCTAATCTCAACAGAGTTGTGACACCTACTCTCCACTACATTGCACTCACCCAGGACAATTAACAAGGAGATGATAATGGACAACGACCATCCTAAGGAACTGAGAGAGTCTACAACTACAAGCAATTATTCCCATCCATCTGCCCCATGGGATCTAAGCCCCTTTTCAATTAGAGGCGAATTGGATATCACCATCCCAGAATCCTCAGAACTGGGGAAGAAATGATGGATTACAATAGACTTACTATTAGTCTACTATAGACTAATTTTTATTTTGGCAATGGAAGAACTTTTATCATTGATGTGGTGGCAGTGGCCACTGGAGGTTCTGAGACAAGGGAAAAGGAATAATAGGTATATGGGGGCATTGTGGGGACATTAGAATTGTCCTGAATGTCATTTTATTGACATACAGGCCATTATATATCTTGTCATAACTTACAAATTGTGCGGGAGACAGTTTAAACTATAATGTAAAGTATAATCCACACTTAGTGGCAATGCTACAATATGTGTTCATTAATTGTAACAAATGTACCACACTAATGAAGGATATTGTTAATATAGGAAAGTATGGGAGGTGCAGGGAGTTGGGCATATGGGAAATCCCTACATTTTTATTGTAACATTTATGTAACTGAAGTATCATTTTAAAAAATTTAAACAAAAGAAACTACAGGAATGACTGAGAAGTGGGAGTGAGTTTGATACATATCAACAGCGTTTGGGGATCACCATTAAATAAGTGTATCACCTAGTCTTAGTATCTGATTGTACTTCAACCAGAAAAACAAGAAATGGGTTAGGTATATTACATATTTCTATTGAATAACAATCTATGTTGAATAAATATAGAGATTTCTGAAAGCAAGATTTTCAAAACAATGAAATGAATTGTGAGGAATACCTTTTCAGATGAAACTTTAGAATTAATGGCAACTTTGAATTTGAGGGGGAAAATTGCTATTTTGCTTGGAAGAAATATGAAGACTTAATTCACAGGCCCTCAAACTTTTACCTAGGGACTGACTTCATTAGAGTCTGTTTGGAAACCTAAAAACAAATGAATTCTTCCCCACACTCATCTTACTCATAGACTTTTTTCAAGAGTCATATTAATTAAGAATGAGGTGTGACCCAGGAATCAGTATTAAAAGCAAAGCAAAACCAAGCCTCCCCAGGTGATTCTAGGTATAGGGAAGTTTGGTAAGCACTGACCTAATTGATCTCCAGTGTCCTTTTCAGTTTTCAAAGAGACTACACATTTATATATTTTTTTCTAATTTGTTTTTCTGGTTTTAGGAATAACTTTATGGCTTGATCAAAGGACTTGGAATTTATGAAGATAATGTGTAGGAGGAATTCTCAGTTCTTTCTTTGAATAAAATAAAGACAAAGCTATTTCTCAAGGTTCACACTGAAGACCTAGTCTAGGATTCTCTTTTGGTTCTAACAAATAAGAATGAGGTACATGAGATTTAGAAATAAATTGGTCTACTTGTTGAGTTTACTCAGAAACTTGAATAAATATAATATATACTGGGAAGCATTTTAGTGAAAATCTACACTTCCCTCAAAGTTTCTCTTAAAAGAAAAATCTGCTTTCTTAATGCTTCAGAGTCTTCCTTTGGAATCTGCTCCATCTCAAATAAATTATCTGGCTTTATAAAATCATAAACTTTTCTGAGGACTTTTTTCTTAATTCATCAAAATTTCTCTTTTTTTCTATTTATTCTCTCACATAACCATTACTTTTTGAGCAACCTCTATTTTCCAATTGCCACATATTTCATTTAATTTAGAAACATATTTAATTTAATCCTTATAACAACAGTCCTGTAGAGTAAATGCTCTAAACCATGTTTGGCTAATGAAGAAAACAGAGGCCCATGGAATTTCAACAATTTCCCAGTATCACTTGGTGAGTTGTAGAGCTTGGATTGAAACTCAGATGTATGTGAATTTAAAGACGATGGTTTTAACCAAGAAAACATTATGCCTTCATAAAAGAAATAGTAAAAGAGGCTAAATTGGTTTCACTTCTTCTGAATCTAGTTATAAAACAGTTAAGTTAAAAAGCAGAGCATATGCAATATATTTATGTTTTTGCTCTATTTATTTGCAGTAATGTCTTCTGTTTCATTAACAATATATACAAGAAAAAATACTTCCTGTTGGGAAAATTGATCTTTTACTTCATAGTGCTACTCCAAAAACAAAAATAAATCATATATGAAAGATATTAGCCCCTTGACAGTAAAAGGAAAAGACTTGCTGGGTTTGACAGCTAAATCAGAAACAACTTCAATCAGATAGAAGCAAGAGGTAGAAATAGAACAATTTATAATTAAAAAGCCAGAGCTTGACTTCTGACTTCTGAAGCCTTTCTTCAAGACTGGAACTTCATTCTAACCTAAGAAACAGCAATCCCATATTACCTCATTTCTTTACATAACAGAATGTTTAAATATAATCTAATTAATTCTATCTTTCAGTAAGAAAAGGAATTGCTCTATTTACCCAACTCTCCATTTCTAAAACAAAAGAACTTTGAACAATTTGTGTATTAATTTACTAATAGCTATTAAATCTTTAGATGTTTTAGCCAACGAGAATATTGATTTTCATACTCAGTTTAACGTAAAACCTTCAACAATTCTATAAAGTGGGTGTTGTGAGTAACTCCTATTTAACAGAAGAGGACCCTAAGATATTGAAAGAATAGTCATCTTGGGGTCTTTCAGTTGACTGATAACTTGTAACTACTTAAGGTAGTCTTTGCCATCCACATTCCTATATAATACTGAAATAATACAATAAAATATATATATAAACACACATTGTGGCTGGACATTGATTACTTCCAAATGTAAAGCTATGTGTCAGACGCATTGCTAAGAAAACCCCAATTTATATTAGCATTTTTTTCTCTTTGGAAACTTCAGGAGCCAAAAGGCAGCCAAGGCTTTTCACAGACTTTTTGATCATTTTCTCAGCGAGGTCTCTGCTATGAAGAGTGAGCTAAATAGGAATTACTCAGAGTTGACAGTGTTTATTCTGCTGGGATTCAGAACATCTACAGAAATACAGATTCTATTATTCTTACTGCTCTTCTTTATCTACATGGTCATTGTAGTGGGAAATATCAGCATGATAGTCATCATTAAAATAGGTTTCAGATTTCACACGCCTATGTATTTCTTTCACAGAAATGTATCCTATTTAGACCTCTGTCTAAATGTTACTCCACAGTCATTGCTCCCAAAACTCTGGCTAATTTCTTGTCCAAGGAGAAGAAAATTTCTTACAATGGCTGTGCAGCAGTTTTTTCTCTTTGCTCTCTTTTTTGGAACTGAAGGCTTCCTTCTGGCCGTGATGGCATATGATTGCTTCTCAGTCATATGCTCGCCCTTCCACTATCCTGTATGTAGGTCTCAGCAGGCATATGTGGATGTATCAACTCCATGATCCAAACAGGTTTCACCTTCAGTTTGCATTTCTGTGGAAAAAACAGACTGGACCACTTTTTCTGTGATGTCCCAGTGCTAATCAAAATCTCATGTATTGACATCTTTTTGAATGAGATTGTGATGTTTATTCTCTCTGCTCTCATCATCATCACCACAGCAACTATTATTCTGGTTTCCTATGCTTATATCCTCTCCACTGTCCTGAATATCGTCTTAACCCAAGCAGGAGTAAGACCTTCTCCACCTGTAGCTCTTACGTAACTGTGGTGAGTTTATTCTATGGGACTGTGTTTTTCATGTATGACCAACCTGGGACTATCTCCTCACCAGAGAAAAACAAGATTATAGCTGTGTTCTATACTCTTATCATTCCTATGTCAAATCCTCTGATTTATAGTCTAAGGAATAGGGAAGTGAATATGCAGTGGAAAGGATATTGTTGAGAAGAATATCTTTTCAGTAATCTCTAGCCTTCTACAAAGCTCTGGAGTAAAATAATTGATTGAAAGCAAACTTTCAATAATTTGATTTGGAATTGTTTCTGCCAAAAGCATCTAAAATTTTTGGAGATTAAAGTTTACTTCATTTAATTATCATCAGTGGAATCTTTTAAAAATGAAATATAAACTGATAATAGCTTTTTATTTTCCTACTTAAGTTTTTAACTGTGTTATTTCTAGGTATTATATATGTTTGTTGTTCTTGTTTTGTTTAGCTCAAGTATATTCAGAATTGCAACTCATTAATAGATTATGACAAAATTAAAACATAAAACGTGAAATTTATTAATATAACATCTCTTTTATAGATGTATATCTATATATCCATCTATTTATCTGGGGGAAGGGGGAGAATGGGAAAGAGAGAGGGAGATATTTAGAGAGAGAATGCTGAATGTTCTATGTTCTACATTTTATCCAAATCATAATCAAGTATGTCACTATTCAATTTTTGCAAATGACCATTGCAAGTGCTGCTGTAATGTGAATGATTTGTTGTGCCCAAATAATTATATAAAACAATGCTAACAAGTATTGCATCAATAATGCCTTTAATTCATTCAAACAGGAATGATTCCATCGGGAAGCAACAAAAATAAATGTGCTATAGTTGGTGCAAAACTATCTGGTCTTGGAGTTTTAAGAATAAATATTTGATAATCTTTCTAGTATTACTTATGCATACTGGTCTTATTAGTTTATATGTTCTTGGGATATTTTCATAAATTATGTATTGGTAGACATCCTTATTTTTCTCTAGATTTGAAACTTTTATCACAATGGAATTGCATATAATATTTAATTAGTAATTTAATTCTTTCACTGATGTGGTTATATATCCTTTCTAATATTTAAAGCTGAGAGTTTTTTGCAATTTTTTCCCTTAAATAGACTTGCTAAGAGTTTTACTTCACAATATTAGAGGTTTGAGTTCTATATCATTTTCAAATCAAAATTATTTAAAATTTATTTCCTATCATCATCTTATTTAGTTAGCCTTCTTTTTCCAACTTTATTTGCTGATAGTTTTTTTTTTTCCGTTTTCATTTCAATGAATTATGTTTAAATATATTTCATAGTTTTTTATATAATGTGTCTTATTTTCATAATTTTACAAATAATTTCCTCTTAGATCAAGGAGTATTTGGATGGTATATTAATTCAATGTAGTTAATTTCTTTAGACAAAATACTGTTGAGTTCTAGTTTTATCTTAATTCAGAAAATTTAAATTCAAAGCATTTTTGGTGGAATTTATTTAGTTACAATGTTTGGGTGAGGAGATAATACATTTTTTTGTAAATATTCCATGAATTTAAGAAAAGACTGTCTATTCTCTGGCATATAAGCAAATTGAATCCTACAATATGGGATTCCCTTATAATTTTGATGTAAATTTATGTAATCTAAAGCTTCTTTAAAAATAAAAAAAAATAAAATAAATAAAAGTAACCACTCTGAATTATTTGTATTCATATCAGGTAGGCATAGATAGTTTAGTATTAGAAATTGCAAAATTACTTTCACCATATTAACTGATTTAAAGATTAAAAACATTATTATCACAAAAGATATAAAAAAAACATTTAATAAACTCAACACTATTTTATGATTAAAAAAATAATAAACTTAGAAAAGAAGTAAACTTTACTAACCTGATAAAATTTGTCTATATAAATTGGAAGAATAAATGTTATTCTAAATGGGAAAACATTTTCTTTAAATTTAGGGAAAAGACAAAATGTATATTATTCCCAAAGCAGTTCACCAGTCCATTAGAAATCTAGCCAAAGCACTAAGATAATAAATAGAAATTTAAAGTGTAAGGAATCAAAATGTGGGGTGAAACAATCATTTACATAATCACTTACAAAGAAAGTCAAAAGAAGATTTTAGAAAGATTCTGGATTAACATATAAAATTCAATAATATGCATATATATCAACTATAAACAACCTCAATATTTAATTGAAAAGACAATACCATTTATATGTATATCAGAGTTTACCAAGTATTCAGGATTAATTTTAACAAAATATGTCTAGGACCTGACCTCAACATGAGAAATTATAAAATTCTTGCCCTCATGCAGTAAATATTGTTCAAAAATACAAATAGCATCAACCATGTAAGATAATATATACACATATAAATATAATATAATTAATATTTCTGTGCCTATTAAAGATTGCTTTATAACAAGTAAGGTGATCTGGAGTAAGCTGAGAGAATATGTTCACAATATGCTCAATGACAAACATATATAATGAACTCCTACAAATATATAAGGAAGACACAACTAAACCAAAATTATATGGGCAAAATAGATCAATACACATTTCACAGAAGAGCAAGAAATATGCTTAATAAAAAGTATCAGGAGATTTTATATCAATAGTTGTCAGAGAATTGGAAATCAAGACCACAAGAAAATCCCATTTTATAACTATTCAATTGGGAAAAAAATGAAAAAATGCCAGACCATGACAAAGCTGGAGAGGATACAATCTACAGCCGTATTCTCAATGGAGACAATGTTTCCCCTAATGTGGTGAAAATAGTTTTTTGGGGATACAAAATGATTGTCCCCTTTTAGGTATAATATTCTTTTCTTGTACCATATTCTTATACATATATTCAAATAAAAATATTTCTTACCTTTTTATTGAAGTTTGTCATTCATACATGAACGTCCATAAACAATAAGTGTATAGTAAAAGTTGTGAATTTACAAAATAAACATGCATACCACCTACAGGGTTCCAATACAATATACACCATCAACACCCTGCATTGATGTGAAACAATTGTTACAAACTGTGAAAGAGCAACATCAAAATAGTAATACTAACTATAGCCAAAATCTAACATTTGGTATATTTTTCCCCCCAAACTGGTAATTAACACCCTATATTAGTATTATATATTTATTATACTGCATGAGAGAATGTTCTCATATTTGTTAAGTGTAACTGAAAGAGGTAGTCTGTGGATGTAATATTTCAATTGAAAGGAAGCTAGAGAACAAGGTAGAGACTATAACATAGCGATTTTGGTGGTGGATGAAAACTGTGGCTAATAGTACAAGAAGATGGTAATTAATAGTATAAGATCTTATTTTACAAAAATGTTAAGAATATGGTTATACATGGGAAAATTACAACTAACACACTTTATGGATTATATTTAATAGTAACTGTAATATTTTTGCAGCAATGACAAAGAAGATATATCAATTCTAAGGAACAGTGGGGGTGTATAAAGGAGTATAGGGTTTTTCCTTTTGGAGTAATGAAAACGTTCTAAAGTTGACTGCACAACTCTGATGAAAGTGAGTTCCACTGGGTGTACTCTTTGAATGGATTGTACAATGCATGAGACTGTATAACACAATGAATCCTGTGGTAGAAGATGGGCAGTCGATAACAGAATAAATAAAATATTTTTGTATGTATAGCTACAACACATAAACAGATAAATAGTATATTATGTGGTATTAAAATTTCACAGTGGTGATTAGAAAAAAATCTATTAAATGGGCTCTTGCGGTGTGATACTGAAAAAATAAAGTTGAGTCTCCAGGTGGTCTATAGGTTCTATTTTATTTTGTAGTTGGTAATAAGTGAAAATAATTTGGGAATTTGGCATTATTTTATAACCCAGAGAATCCATTGCTGAGTAAATGCCTAAGAGAATATCTTGCACTCGTAGAAGGAGAGATATGTATATGAATATTCTTAATGGCAGAGTTAACAAAATAAAAATTCTGGAAACAAATTCAGTGTCCATCAGGATTTTTGGTAGATGAAAAATGGTGTATAAAACAATAAACTATTAAGCAACAAATAAATTATGGATACACTTACAATAAGAGTAAGTCTAAGCAATAATATATTAAGGTGGAAAGTCCCAAAAGTTTACATATAAAACACTTTATTTTAAAAACTTAAGTCCATAATTTATTGGATTTCATTACTTTTCCGTAATATTCTATTTCTGTTCCAGGATCTCATCCAGAACACCACATTATATTTTACTGTCATGACTCTTAGCTCTACACTGTGACAGTTTCTCCAGCTTTTCCTGTTTGGATGATCTTGACAGTTTTGAGGTGTACTAGTCAGGAACTTTGCAGAATGCCCCTCCATTGTGGTTTGTCTGAGGTTTTTCACGTATTTAGCCTGAAGTTCTGGGTTTGGGGAAGAAAGACCACCCACAGCGAAATGTACCATTCTCATAGCATCTTAGTACAGCTACATGCTCTCAAATGACTTATCCCAGAATACGTTATCCTTAGTCACCTGGCTGAGGCAACATTTGGCAGATGTCTCCCTGTAAAGTTATTTTCTCCCTTTTCATACCGCACCCTTAGGAAGCAAGTCACTAAGCATAACTCACACTTATAGAGAGGGGAGTTAAACTCCACTTCCTACAGGGGGAAATATGTGCCTAAATTATATGTAATACTGTAATCATTGATATGGAGTCAGTGGCCACTGGAGGATCAAAGGTCAGGGAAAAGGGAAACAGATATAATATGGAGGCATTTTTCTGTCTTGGGTATTGTCCTGAATGACATTGCAATGACAGATACAGGCCATTGTATATCTTGCTATAATCTACAGAATTGTGAGGGAGAGAGTGTAAGCTACAATGTAAAGTATAATCCATGCTTAGTGGCAGTGCTCCAAAATGTGTTCATCAATTGCAATGATTGTACCACACTAATGAAGGATGTTGTTAATGTGGGTAAATGTGGGCAGTGTGGGGAGTGGGGCATATGGGAACCCCTATATTTTTTATGTATCATTTATACAATCTATATAACTTAAAAAAATAAGATAAAAAGCATACAATTGAAAACTTACTATATATGATGTTCTTTTAATAAAAGTGACCAAAATAAAAAATTAGGAATATATATGTGCAATCAAATATATATTAAAGATCTACAACTGAATGATTAACAAGGGAATCAGAATATATTACCTTGTGCCCGGGAGGAAACAGGTGGAGTGAGAGGAAAGCATGAGGCTAGATATTAGTCATAATGTCCATAGGTGCCCACAAATGATATCCTGGCATGAAACAAGGATTATTAGTTTATATACACTTGAAATCCACATATATTAAAATTATAATACAGACTTTTTGTGCATTGTTAATATTTTTGTTTCTGCTTTTATTGTTTGCCTTTTATTTTCTCTTTAACCTTTGCAATCTTCTACAGATTCAATGTTTATTCAGAACCCTAAATATCATTCTTCCCAATTGGTTTGTTTTTTATATTTGTTTATATTTGTGAATTAAAAAAAAAACCAGAGCCCTTTTTTCAGTTTGTTTGTAGTCTATTCACATTTGGGAATAAATAAATAAAAATACTGATTTAACATGCATTTCTTGAATGGCTAATGATGTTGAGCATATTATCATTAAAAAAAAAATTTAATAGAGAGTTTGTGGGTTTATAGACCCACCATATACAACAGGATTTCCATATGCCATCCCACTACCTATAGCTGGCATTGGTGTGGCAAATTTGTTATTATTGATGTAGCATTTTTGGTAATTTTACTACTTTGTAACTACATTTCCCTTTGTTACAATTGATGAAAAATTATTAAAATAGTACTATTAATTACTGTCCATAGTTTAATTAAGTGTATTTTTCCACATAGCACTCAACATTAACACCTTGTATTAGTGTCATATATTTGTTATAATTTATTAAAGAATATTCTTATACTCATATTAACTATAGTCTAACATCTACAAAAGGGTTCAATGTATTTTTATGCAGTCCTATGTATTATCCTTTAATTTTTATTCTAGTAACATATATGACTTAAAGTTTCCCCTTTTAATCACATTCACCTATATAATTCAATGCTATTAATGACACTCACAATAATGTCCTACCATAACCACCATACATTTCCAAACCTTTACAATTAACCAAAATAGAAATTCTGTGCAAATTAAGCATCAACCCCCATTATCTAACACCGATCTATCTGCTGGTAACTTATATTCTAGATTCTAACACTGTGAACTTGCTTATTATAATTGGTTCATATCAGTGAAAAAAATACAATATTTGTCTCTTTGTGTCAGGCTTATTTCACTCAGCATAATGCCCTCAAGGTTCATCCATGTTGTTTGCGTGCATCAGGACTTTATTCTTTTTTATAGCTGAATAATATTCCATTGTATATATATACTGCATTTTGTTTATTCGTTCATTGACTGATGGACACTTCGGTTGCTTTCTTCTTTTGGTAATTGAGAATAATGTACAGTATGATCATCTGTCTAAAGATACCTATTCAAGTCCCTGCTTTCAGTTCTTTTGGGTATATACTTGGTAGTGGATTTGCTGGGTCATAAGTCTATACTTAGCTTCCTGAGGAACAGCCAAATTGTCTTCCACAGTGGCTGCACTGTTCTAAATTTTCACTAGCAATGAATGAATTCTGTTATTTCTCCATATCTTAACACTTGTAGTTATCTGTTTTTTAAATAGTAGGCGTTTTAGTGGGTGTGAAATATGTCACTGTGGTCTTCATTTGCACATCTCTGATTGATAGTGATGGTGAGCATCTTTTCATGTGCTTTTGGGCCATTTATGTTACCTCTTTGGAGAAATAGCTATTCAAGTCTTTTGTCTATTTTTCAGTTGGATTGTTTGTCTTTATTGTTGAGTTTTAGGATTCTTTATATATTGTGGATATTAAACCCTTATCAAATATGTGGTTTCCAAATATTTTTTTCCCTTTGAGTAGCTGGTCTTTTGACTTAAGTGACAAAGTCTTTTTATGCACAAAAGTTTTTAATTTTGAGGTGTTCCCTCCATTTTATCTATTTTTCCTTATGTTGTTTATGCTCTAGGAGTAAAATTAAAGAAACCTTTACCTAACACAAGATCCTTAAAATGCATGCCTACGTTTCCTTCTACAGTTATATAAGCCTAGTTCTTATATTTAGATCTTTGATCCATTTTAATTAATTTTGTATATGGATTGAGATACAGGTCCTGTTTCATTCTTTTGCATGTGGATATCCAGTTCTTCCAGCACCATTTGATAAATAGACTATTCAACCCCAGGTGAGTTGTCTTAGCAGCCTTACAAAAAATCAATTGACCTTAGGTTTGAGTGTCTATTTCTGAATTCTCAATATGATTCCATTGGTCAATATATCTAACCTTGTGCCAATACCGTGCTGTTTTGACTACCATTGCTTTGTAATATGCTTTAAAGCCAGGAAGCATGAGTCTTCCAACTTCATTCCTCTTTTTCAAGATAGGTTTGGCTATTCAGGTCCCCCCCACTACCAAATAAATTTGATAATTGGCTTTCCCATTTCTGCAAAGAAGGCTGGTGGAATTTTGATTGGGATTCTGCTGAATCTGTAAATTATTTTGGGTAATTGAATTGAAATATTTAATGGTATTTAATCTTCCAATCCATGAACACCAAATGTCCTTCCATTTATTTCGGTCTATTTTGTTTCAATGTTTGGTTGTTCTCTGTGTACAAGTCCTTTATATCCTTGGTTAAATTTATTCCTAGATATTTGATTCTTTTAGTTGCTACTGTAAGTGGAATTTATCTCTTGATTTCTTCTTCATAATGCTCATTACTAGTGCTTAGAAATACTACCAATTTTTGCATATTGATCTTGTACCCTGCCACTTTGCTGAATTCATTTATTTTCTCTAGTAGCTGTGTTGTACTTTAAAAAAAAAAATTCTTTCTATATATAGGATCATGTCATCTGCAAATAGTAGAAGTTTTACTTCTTCCTTTCTAATTTGGATGGTTTTTATTTCTTTTTCTTGCCTGACTGCTCTGGTTTGACGTCTAGTACAATGCTGAATAACTGTGGGACAGTGGGCATAATTCTCATGGTCCAGATTTTAGAGGGAAAGCACTTGAACTTCCACCATTGAGTATGATGCTGGCAGTGCATTTATCAAACATGACCTTTAACGTGTTGTGGAAATTTACTTCTGTTTAATTTTTCTAAGCATTTTTATCAAGAATGGACGCTGAGTTTTTCAAATGTCTTTTCTGCATAAATGGACATAATCATGTAGTTTTTTCCTATTGTTGTAATGGTGTATTACATTAATTAATTTTCATATCTTGAACTACCTCTGCATAACTGGAATAAGACACATTTGATCATGATGTATGATTGTTTTAATGTGCTGTTGGGTGCAATTTGCAAGTACTTTTTGAGGATTTTTGCATCTATATTAATAAGAAAAATTGGTCTGTCTTATAGTATCTTTATATGGATTTTGGTGTTAGGGTGACATTGGCCTCATAGAAGGAGTTAGGTTCTGTTTGCTCTTCTTCAATTTTTTGGAAGAGTTTCAATAGGATTGGTTTTAACTCTTCTTGGAAAGATTGGTAGAATTCAGTTCTGAAACCATCTGGTTCTAGGCATTTCTGTGTTGGGAGATTTTTAGTGACTAATTCAATTTCTTTCCTGTTTTCTTGCCTCCATTTTTTTCTGATGAGAAATCAATGCTTAGTCTTATTTGGATCCCATTTATGTGATGAATCACTTTTCTCTTGTTGCTTTTAGAATTCTCTCATTTTCTTTCATGTTTGTCATTCTGATTAGTATGTGTTTCAGAGTAGGTCTCTTAGGATTCATCATGTTTGGAATATGTTGCATTTCTTGAACATTTATATGTATGTCTTTCATAAGAGTTAGGAAATTTTCAGCCATTATTTCTTCAGATAGTCTTTCCGCCCCTTTTCCTTCTCTTCTCCTTCTGGGATACCCATGATGCATATGTTTGTGTGCTTTATGCTGTCACTCAAATCTCAGGGGCATTGCTCAATTTTTTTCTATTCTTTTCTCTATCTCTTCCTCTGACTTATGATTTTGATTATCCTGTCTTGTAGTTTGCTGATTCTTTCTTCTGCCTGTTCAGATCTGCTGTTGCATGCATCTATGTTAATCTCTACTATTGTGCTTTTCATCCCCATAATTTTTATTATGTTTCTTTTTATACTTTTAAGTTCCTCTTTATGCTCACACATTGTCTTCTTAATACCCTTCATCTCTTTAGCCACATTTTCCTTCATCTCCCTGAATTGATTTAGTCAACCCATTGTGTCATTTTTGTCATAGCATCCTGGCAAACTGAGACAGATGATGTGAGGACTCCAAATTCGTTCTTCCTTTTCAATTTTTTTTTTTTTTGGCTATACTAATCCCTTTGCAGTTATTCATAAAATTTTATGAAACCTTGTCATTTTCTAAAAAAAAAAAAACAAAAAAACAAAAAAAAACACACACAAAAACTTTTTTGGGGTTTTGTTTGGAATTGAGTTGAATCTGTAGAATAATTTGGGGACAACTAGCTTCTTGAAATGCTGAATCTCACAATTGCTGTATATGGTATATCTCTCCATATATTCAGGTGTTCTATAACTTCTCTGAGCAATGTTTTCTAGTTTTTAGTATACAAGGCTTACATATTTGTCAGGTTTTTCCCTAAGAATTTCATAATTTTTGATGCTTTTAAAATGGGTATTTTAAAGGAGAACTAAGTTATAATCAAAATCTTCCAGGAAACTGAAGAGGAAGTAATATGTCCCAAATCATTCTGTAAGGTCAACAATACTTTGATAACATAAACATCTTTCAGGAACATAGATGAAGAAATTTTTAATAAAATTTTAGCAAATCAAATCTGCAATATATAAAAAAACATAGCACATCATGACCAATGGCGTCTATTACAAGGAATCAAGTTTGGTTTAGCATTTATTGGTTCTTTTTTGTAGATTCTATCTAATTTTAATGCACAGAGGATAATGTCATCTGCTAATAAACACAGTTTTGCTTTTTCCATTTTCATTCTTGGTGCCTTTAATTTCGTTTTCTTATCTTACTGCACTTACTTGAACCACCAATACAATTGTGAATAGTGGTAGTGAGAAGACATCCTTGTCTTTTTCCTGATAGTAATGGGGAAAAACTCACTATCTATGATGTTACTTGTAGTTTTATCATGGATGGCCTTGGTCAGGTCTTCAAGTTCCTTTTATTTATAATTTACTGAGATATTTTTTACATAAATGGAGTTTTAATTTTTCCTTTTTCAATTGACATAAGCATATAGATTTTCTTTTTTTGTCTGCTAACATGAATTATAACTTTCATTGACTTTCTCATGAGACTGATATCTTGCCAAAGATGGTTTTAATTGGAAGTGTCTGAAAAATTGCAAGTGCCCTTATAGGTTGTTGTTACAACTTTCTTAAACTTCTTCATTACTAATAGAATAAATTTTGTTCCCTCTTTTCAGCTGGAGCTCTAGCAGTCATTAACACTCATGAGCTATATAGATATAAACTTAGTGGCTTAAAACAGCAAACATTTATAAGATCTTCATTCAATTGTTCGTAGTAAATGTGGCACAAAGTTCTCCAAAATTAGTGTTTGTTATTTTAAAAAATGCTTTTGTGTTCCTTTTGAAATGAAATTGTAGTCATAAGTCTATAAGAATGGAGAGCTTCCTTGTTTTTTACTAAAAATACAAATAAAAATCAGGGCAAAATTATGCATGTTAGGAAAGTCTCTGGTTTAAAATGTTAGAGTCTATTTTGCATAGTAGATTTGTTTTTCATATACTTTTAATACAGTGAGAGGTTTCCTTTTGTCTAGTCTTCTACCCAGATGAAGCAGAATATAAAGATTTTCCAGTACCAATTTCCATTGAAATATGCACGGTATGGAGGTGTGCCATCAGTTGATTTTATATGCAGAGAGTGACTTGTGGATATCATCCCTTGCTGTGGTAATTTAGGAGATTATCAGTTAAGGTCTCCACAAAGTAGACAATATTATTCAGTCTCCCAAGACCGGGCAATATTAAGATGACATCACGAAGACCATGAAGGAACACTAAGAAGGTATATAATTAAAGGAAGTTTCTAAAGAGAGTATATTTATTTACTTTTGGTGTATGTGCTAATAAATTAAGTTCATAGGTCCTAGAAAATACAGTCTCTTGAATACTACTGGCACTTTCTGAAATATAAAAAATTTGAGGGTTAAAATTTTGTTAATTTTTTCATTTGAATAATATGTACTGTTTTAAGTGATTGTAATACAAACCTGTGAAATACAGTATCACAATTACATTCTAAGGCTGAAAAATTAGGTTGGGATCAAAAGTGATCATCCTCTAGATTTATCAGCTCCTTATACAATTTTTTAAGAAATCAAGCATAACTCTTGCTTAAATCTCATTAGCCAATAGGCAAACCTTAGTTAAATGGCCACATCTGGGTGAAATATTTTAGCAGCAAAAATTGCCATTCTGAGTGAAATCAAGATTATATTAATTAATGAATCATGAGAGCATGTTTATTTGGTGAATTTCACAATTTTAGTCAAAATGATATATGACCTTCTGAAGTGTTTTCATTTTTGTTTTCTGAAAATATAAAGCTGGGTTTCTAAATTTTTTAACTCTGAAAATGTTTAGAAAGATATGATCAGTCAACTTTTAAATTTATAAACTCATACTTTCATCAAAAATTCTTTCTATTTTTATTATTTTTTTAAAAAAGATACTTAGATTACATAACTTTTACACAAAAAATATAGGGATTCCCGTATGCCCCACTCTGCACAACTCCCACACCCTCCAAATAAACATTCTTCATTAGTGTGGCACATTCATTGCAGTTGATAAACACATCTTGGTGCTTTGCCTTTCAGCACGGACCATAGTTCACATTGCAGTCTACCCTCTCTCCCACACAGTTCTGCGTGATATGTGATGATATGAAATGGCCTATATCTGTCATTGCAATGTCACTCAGGGTGATTCCCAAGTCCTGAAAAAGCCCTGTATTACAGCTGTTTTTCCCTCTCCCTTCCCCCAGAGCCTACAGTGGCCACTGACTACATCAGTGTTGTAATTCCTTCCATTGCTAGAATCAGAATATGTCTATAATAGAATATCAGTAAGTCCACGCTAGTTCATAGCTCTTCCCTCAATCCCGAGGATTCTTGGATGGTGATGTCTAATACACCTCCAATTGAAAAAGGGCTTATATCCCATGGGGAAGATGGATGGGACTATCCTGCCTGCAACTGCAGACTCTCTCCATTCCTGGGATGCCCATTGCCCATCATCATCTCCCTGGCAGTTGTCCTGGGTGAGTCCAATGATTTGTAGACTAGGTGTTGCAAATCCTCCAAGGTTTTGGACCCATATGGCACATGGACAGCCCAAAGACTCAAGTTTCTGGATGTACACCTACAAACTCCAGCACCAAATATAGGTTTAAATAGAAGGTACAGATGAGCCATGTGAAGGGTAGACATAAATGAGTCCAACCCTGTCACTCTCAGGAGCACAAACTCCAAAGTAGGGCCTCCTGGCAAGGCACCAAAATCCAGAGCTATCTGCTGCACTGACCCTAGGACCTGGGTGTCTCCAGAGTCCTCAGAAGCCCCACTATTTGGGGTAGTAGCCACTTTGGAAGTCTATGATATCCTGCTGAATGTACGTAAACGTTACTTCTAGGATGACTTCCCGACTCACTTTGAATTCTCTTAGGCATATAAACTCATCTGTCTTTATCTTTTCCACCTGTTATTTGAGGTCTTTTTCCAGTTGCAATGCTAGTTGGTGCTTGGTAGAAATCCCTCGGTGCCAGGGAAGCTCATGTCCCACACTGGGCGGAAAGTGATGCATTCATATGCTGAGTTTGACTTAGAGAAAGTTCGCATTTGAGCAACAAGGAGGCTCTCGGGAGGCAACACTTAGACACTCCAGAACAATAGGCTAAGTTTCAATATCAAGAGCAAAGGCTCATAAATCTAGTCGTCAATATCAAGGGCACATCAGTGGATCATACACCTTCGCCAGTCACTGCCCTTGCAATTGGGGAACAGTTTCTGTTACCTTAGATAATGTGGCAGAGCTCTCCAGGTTGGGAATTCAGTATTGTCACGGTTATTATGTGAGTCCACCCACTGTGACAGTGCCCCGTGAGCATTTGAACATTTTTACATACCTTATATGGATGATCAGGTGAACTTCCTTGCATGCATCCCCCATCACTGACATCCCACACCAACGATCCTCCTCACCCCAATTGTAACCCTACTCTGATCCAAAGTTTCTTCAAAAATGAAATCATTACAGTAGGAAAATACAATTAATAGGAAAATGAAACAATAATGATAACTTTAATTATAAGAAATAAAATACATAAAATTTTTTAAAAAACTAAAAATAAGATAAAATTAAAAGATTGGGACATTGAAAAATGGAAAATATTTAAAAAAAATTTTTTTTTCACATTTTGCCTTTTGTCATCACAATATCTGGTGTCCTGCCTTTACCATGGCACCTTCCCCCACTCATTCCCCATTTTCTCACTATTTTTCTTTTTGTTTTCAAAGAAATTTTAAGTCATAGCGAAGTCACACACAGAATACAGGAGACGCTCAGATAACCAAAATCCTCCCCTTTTTCTCTCTCCCACATTACTACCTTTTTATATGTGGATGGTACCTTTGTCATACTGATATACAAATAGTGAAACATAGCTACTGAACATGGCCCATGGTTTACATTATGGTTTACATTTTAGACCATACACTTTTATAAATTTTGATAAATTTACCATGTCCGGTGTCCATCATTGTAAGATCAGGTAGGACACTTCCACTGCCCACTAAATACCCCCTGTTTGATCTATTTTATTCTTCCCCCTCTCCCCTCAGGGCCCATGGCAACCCCTGGCTTTACTCCTTGGATGACAAGATTCATAGTTACATGCAACAACACTGAGGTCTTGACACACTGGTTTGTCCTCCCCTATTAGGAACCACCCACACCCCCTGAGATTGGGAGTCCAACTCTTCCCACTCATTTTGTGGGTCTCTACCCACTGATACAACACATTATGACAGAATGATCACTCACACATTCCCAAGAAGTATGCTCCAGGTGCACCCTGTCCCGAATGCCTGCCCATCCAACACCCTAAACCAGTAACCCTACCTTGTCATATTGACATAAGAGCATTCTCAACTTTGTATTTTCAACCACATACCTGTAAATCCCCAGTGTTCACCTGATCTCTCTCCCAACCCTCCCCTCAGTACCCTGGAACTACCAACCCACTCTACCCACCTGTTAACCCTGCACCAACCAACCCAATAATATCACTACCCTCCTGTCATATCCCTTCAGTTCTCAACTACATACTTTCACCTTACCACAGATTACGTCTGTGTGGGTGTTGGCTCACAACCTTCTGCTCCATTTCTATTTCTAATAGACCTATCTTCTAGATGATAACTCTCTGAGTCTGCTCAATTTGCTTAATTCATATCAGTGAGGTCATGTGCTGTTCATCCTTCAATGCATGGCTTGTTCACTCAACATAAGGTCCTCAAGATTCATCCATGTTATCCCATGGGTTAGCACTTTATTCCTTCTTACAGCTGAGTAATATTCCATTGTATTTATGTACCACATTTTGTTTATCCATTCACTTGTTGATAGACACTTGGGTAGATTCCAACTTTTGGCATTAATGAATAATGCCACTTTGAACTTTTGTGTGCATATATCTGTTCATGTCTGTGCTTTCAATTCTTCTGAGTTTATACCCAGCAGTGGACTTTCTGGATCATATGGAAGTTCTACAGTTAGTTTTCTGAGGAACTGCCAAACTGTCCTCCACAATGGCTGGACCACTGTACATTCCCACCAGCAGTGGATGAGTGTTCCCATTCCTCCACATCCTCTCCAACACTTAAAGTCCACTGTTTTTCAGTAGCCACCATTCTAATGGGTATAAGATGGTATCTCATTGTAGTTTTGATTTGCATTTCACTAATAGCAAGTGATATTGAGCATCTTTTCATGTGCTTTTTAGCCATTTATATTTCTTCCTTGGAGAAGTGTCTTTTCAGGTCACTTGCCCATTTTTAAAATGGGTTGTTTGTCTTCTTATTTTCAGGATGTAGGATTTCTTTATATATGCAGTATAGTAGGCTCCTATCAGATACATGGTTGCCAAATATTTTCCCCCATTTACTTTCTTGATATCATCCTTTGAGGTGCAAAAGTTTTTAATTTTGAGGAGATCTCATTTATCTATTTTTTTTCTTTTGAAGTTCGTGCTTTGGTTGTGAAGCTCATGAAACCATTTCCTAATACAAGGTGCTGTAATAGGAATAGATGCTTCCCTTCATTATCTTCCAAGGACTTTATGGTCTTGGCTCTTATTTTTAGATATTTCATCCATCTTGAGTTGATTTTTGTATAAGGTGTGAGATGGTGTTCCTCTCTCATTCTTTTGGATTTACATATATATTTCTCCAAGCACCTTTTGTTGAAGAGGCCATTGTGGTCCTGGACACTTCTTAGCTGGGAGGTTTTTAATGACTGAGTCTATCTCTTTTCTTGTAATTGGACTGTTGAGTTCATCAGTTTCTTCTGTTGTCAACGTAGGCTGCTTGTGAGTTTCTAGGAATTTGTCCATTTCCTCTAAATTATCATTCTTGTTGGCATATAATTTTTCAAAGTCCTCTTATGATACTCTTTATTTCTGTGGGGTCAGTGGTGATATCCCTTTCCTCATTTCTTATTTTGTGTGTTTGCATCTACTCTCTTTTTTTCTTTGTTAGTCTGTGGAAGGGTTTGTCAATTTTATTGATCTTGAAGAACCAGCTTTTGGTTTTGTTTATTTTTTTCTAGTGCTTTCTTATTTTCTATTTCGTTTAGTTCTGTTCTAATCTTTGTTATTTCCTTCTTTCTAGTACCTTTGGGGTTAGATTGTTTTTGTTTTTCCGATTCCTCCAGTTGTGCAGTTAGGTCTTGATTTTAGCTCTTTCTTCTTTTTTGATATATTGGTTTGTGGCTATGAATTTCCCATTCAGTACAGCTTTTGCTGCATCCCATAGGTTTTGGTATGTTGTGTTGTCATTCTCATTCATTTCAAGATAGTTACTGATTTCTTTTGAGATTTCCTTCTTGATCCACTGTTTTTCTAAGAGTGTATTGTTTAACTTCCATATTTTTGTGCCTAATCTGGTTCTCTGCCCCTTACTGATTTCCAATTTCATTCCATTGTGGTCTGAGAAATTATATTGTATAATGTCAATCTTTCTGAATTCATTGAGATTTTTTCTGTAGCCTAGCATGTGGTCTATCTTGGAGTATGATCCATGTGCACTCGAGAAGAATGTATATCCCCCTGTATTTGTGTGTAGTGTTCTGTGTATGTCTATTAGGCCCAGATCCTCTAATGTGTTACCCAAAGTCTTGGTTTCTTTATTGTTTCTTTGTCAGGATGTTCTGTCTAATGGTGATAATAGTGTATTAAAATCCCCCACTATAATTTTAGAGGCATATATTTCTCCACTTAGTTTTTCCAGTGTTTGCCTCATGTATTTTTTGGCACCCCTATTAGGTGCATAAATGTTTATGATTGTTCTTTATTCTTGGAAGAGTACTCTTTTCAGTAATATATAGTTTCTGTCTTTGTCTCTTACAATTGTTTTGCATTTAAAGTCTATTTTGTCTGTTATTAATATAGCTACTCCCACGCTTTTTTGGTTACTGTTTGCTTGTCAGATTGTTTTCCACATTCAATTTCAGCCTCCTTGAATCTCTGGGTCTAAGGTGGGTTTTCTTGTAGTCACATATAGATGGGTCATATGTCCTTATCCATTCTGTCAGTTTGTGTCTCTTGACTGGTGAATTTAATCCATTATCATTCAGTGTTGTTTCTCTAAAGGAATTACTTACATTAGCAATATTTTCTTTGGGTTTATGTATGTCATATGTTGTTTTTATTTCTTTTTTTTGTTGTTTTAGCTGTTCTTACACTCTCCTCCATCTCTCTCTCTCTTGTTTTTTTTTTCCTTTCAACCTGCAGAACTCCCTTTAGTGTTTCTTGAAGGGCCAGTATCTTAATGGCACACTCTCTTAATTTCTGTTTTTCTGTGAATACTTTCAAAAGGTATAATATTTTGATTAATTTATAAATTTTTATAAAAATTTAAATGAGCTTTAGAGTACATAAATGTTACATAAAAAATATAGGGGCTTCTCATATATCCCCTGCACTCCCTCTCCCACATTTTTCCACATTAACAACATCTCTCAGTGTGGTACATTTGTTACAACTGATAGACACATATTGAAGCTTTGCTATTAACATTGGCCAGCAGTTTATGTTATAGTTTACACTTTACCCCATAAAATTTTATAGGTTTTGACAAAATGTATAATAGCCTGTATCTGTCATTGCAATGTCATGCTGGACAATTCCAATGTACCCAAAATGTCCTCATGTTACACCTATTCTTCACTCTCCCTGCTTCAGAATTTCTGGTACCCACTGCCTTTATATAAATAATACAATTCTTCCATTGCTTGAATAATAATAAGTCTATAATAGAATAATAATAGAATAATAAGTCTACTTTAGTCCATTGTTCATTCTGCAATCTAAAGAATTTTTGGATGCTGATGCCTACTCTGTTACTGATTGAGAGGGGATTTGGATCCCATGGAGGAAGATAGATGGACTTGCCTTGCTTGCAGGTGTAAATACTCTTTTCAGTGAAGGGCATTGTCCACCACTATTTTTTTTTTTAGTTGTACTGGGTGAGTCCAATGAATGAGAAGAAGGTATTGCAACTCTGCTGAGATTCAGGGCTCAACTGGCATATGAACAGACCAAAGATTTAGTCTCTGGTACATATAATTTACAACTATAGTGCTAATTATAGGTTCAAATAGAAGGGGTAGAAGAGCCATGAGTTGGGAAATTATAAATGAGTCTAACTCTACTATACTGGGGAGCATATATTCCGAAATATGGCACCCTGACAGGGTGCCAAATTCCTGAGATTATCTGCTCCACTTATAGTGCCTAGATTTCTTCAGAGCCCTCACAAGCCCTGTTTGTTGAAGCACTATTTATTGTGGCAGTCAATGAGATCCTGCTCCAACATGCATAAGTGAAATATATTAAACATTAAAAGCATTTGTATTCACTATTTTCCCCTTTCAGTCAAGGTCTTTTGCCAGATGTATCACTAGTTGGCACTTGATAATAATCCCTCATTGCCAGAGAGGCTTATCCTTGGGAGTATTGGCCATGCTGGGGGGAATGTAGTGCATTTATATGCTAAGTTTGGCTTAGAGAGAGGCCATATTATTTTCTTATAAATTTTTTAAAATTTTGGCTTAGTTTTGGGAAGTCTCTGGATTGCAGAAGTGTCACAACTATGGCAGGGGAGGATTGCTGGTGCAAGGTGTCAGTGATGGGGTGATGTGAAGGGAGGGGTGCACCTGGGGCATGCTTCTAAGGCATACTAGTATGTTCATGTGTTCACGGGGCATTGTCTAAGTGGGTGGAAACCCATACAATAACCAAAAGAATATTGAATTCCTATCCTAGGGTTCTTGCTCCATTCTCTAATAGAGTGGCAAGAATCCCCCAGAGTACATGGGCAGTGCCTAGCAAAGGAGGACAGACCATTATGATATGATGATTGTGCCCATGAAACTTTTCTTGTGAAATTGAAATGTATCCTAGTATTATATATTGCCTAAGAGTTACCTCTTGATTCTTTCTTAATTAAGTTGTCATATGAACACAATTTTCATATAAAATATAAGGAATAATTTTTAAATTTTCAAAAATCTATGTTACTGAAAAAGCATCATCATTATCAGAGGGCTGCTGTGTGCCTATCCCTTATTTCATCTTCTTTCCACACTAACAAGGTAACCTTTATCCTGATCTTATGTTAAATGTCCTCTTGAATTTTTAAAATAAATTTATCTTGGCATATCATACTAAGCAACATACTGCTTAGTTTTAAAAAAATGAAGTTTTAATCACAAACTTATTTTTAATGTGTTTCTTTGTGTTTTTTATTTATGTCATTTTCCCTAACATCAATTTTAAGCTATGGGTAAATGCAAAATATATCTGTGTGGTAAAATATATCTGGCCCATCTCAACAAAAGGCCTTGGAGGGGGAAGGTGCTATACCCATCAATGAAATTTAAGTTCAGAAAGACACTGGTCCAAGTTCATATGAGCATTCCAACTTTAGGTTTAATGGAATACTATTTTGCAATTCACTATAAGTAAATAATACTTCAATAAAATAGTTTATAAAGATAAAAATAAAACAAGAAGACATTCTGAACAAATGTCTTCAATATATATCTGTTTCTTCATTCACACTGTTGAGTCTCAGTGGTGCAATCTGGATTACATTCTTCTACATCTATTGTAGAGCTGTCATCCTGAAATCTCACTTTGTTATCATTATTGGGATTTTTTTTGAATCTCTCCAGTATTAAATATGTACCTTGTTCCTGGTTTATTCTCCTCTTGGTGGAACACATCCTCTAGAAGCCTCTTGAGCAGGGTGTATCACATGTGTAATTTTGAAATTTGTCGAAAACTTTACCCTCATACTTGATGGATAATTTGACATGGTATAGGAGTCTATGTTGGAATAATTTTCCTTCAAAATTTTGATAGCTTTCTATTATTGTTTTCTTGTTTTTAGATTTATGGTTAAGAACCCTAAACCATTCTAGGATATGTCATCTATCCTTCCACGAAATTTCAAGATAGATGCAACTTTATGTGTTGCCAGTCATTCTTTTTCTGAGTTCTGGTAGTGCTGTTTCAATTACAAATATTAGATCCTTCAGTTGTGGAAAACTCTACAGAGATATTTTGTTGATCATGACCTCCCTTCAGATCTCTGTGCTGTTCATTCTTTGAAATTTTATATTATTCTTATGTTGGCCACACTGGGTTTTCTCTAATATTCATATCTTTCATTATCATTCTCATAACATCAAAAGTCATCATTTTAACCTGAGAACATAAAAATCTCCATGATAAAAGCCTAGAGTTAGGATGAAGCCATGATTTCCAGTTCCCTCCAAATTTCTACAATGAATGTGTTTAAGGGTAGTCAAAGTGGTTCTGAATTAGTCATTTGACTCTTGTTAAAAATAGGAGTACAACTTTTCTGAAACGTTAAAAAGTGCCTTGCCTGGTGTCGATGTAGGTGCCTCATGAATTTTGATTGTGTTCAGTGATGTCATTACATTAGACTACTAGACTCAAGTGTTAGAAAACCTCTCCTTTAGCCTCTAATAGTCAATCATTATTTCCTCACAAACATTCATTCATTATCACAACTAGTGTCAAGATTCTCAAAACACAGTTTGTGCACAGACCAAATCTATACACTTCATTTTGGCTTTCAGGTTTTCTCAACCTGCCTCTGCTCTCCACCATTTCCCTGGTCCAAAGATGGCAGAAAAAAAGCCTTCAGGAGCAGCAGATCATGTGCCTGTGTGAGGTAGGACAGGTGTGTGCTGGTCTCAAGCAGCATTAGCCACAGTGTGGAGGGGCCTTCAGGAAGAGGCAGATGTGTGACAGACAGAGAGCACAGGCCTTGTCTAAAAAAGGTAAACACTGTATACCTCAAGCCGCCAGTGACAGTGTCTACTCAGCACTGTGGGGATGACTGCTTTCCAGAAAAGCAACCAAACCAAATTTTTAGGTGAAAACTCCCAGGGTTTCCAATTCTGAAAGCCCATCCAAACATAAAACATTATGTCTAATAAACCAAAGATGTTCAGGTGCCATGGCTGTATCAACACCTCTGCCTATGATTTGGTTCTCTGTGGTCCAGTGACAATGGAAAGGAAATCTTCTAATGGTTGACCTCAAATGCTGTATGTAGGCTTTGACTGAGTCTTGAACAAATCAGCTACAAATTGCATTGTGGGGATCACTGGGGATATGGGAACATGAATTGGGATCTGATGATGTTGGGAAACCATCACTTACTCTATTAGGTGTAATCTTGGCATTTTGGGTATCTGTCACTATAGCAGCTGAGACAGCTGAGCAGGTGTCATTCTCTCCACATAATCAGGCTTTCTCACAGCAGATGGTCTCAGGAGATGAACTTACGTGATGCTTGGACTCCTATAGAACACCTGTTCCAAGAGTCTCACTAGATATTTTGATTCAGCATCTGTTTGCAGTCTGGAATGCAGACATGTAAATTAGGTCCATAGGTGGATGTTTGTGCTCTTTTTTGTATGGCTTATTGAGTACTATTCCTATTGATCTAGAGACCTGGGAATAATTCTCCATGGCTCTAGGTTCTGTACTTTAAGTTATTCTTTCTTTTCCCAGAAAGATAGCTTGTCTTTACAACTGAGTAGTTTACTCAATCAGCTTTTTGCCAGAATATTGGGGTTTAAAGACCTCTTTTCATCGTGTATTACTTCTTTCCCTTTCAAAGCAACCTGGCCTGTATAGGTTTCTTTACTACTCTTTTTTGTATCTCTAGTTTTCTTCTTTAATTCTTTCCACATATATCTGGTAAATTGCTTACTGGAAACTCTTGAATAAGACCTACATACAGAAAGTACTTGGTTAATTTTGCTTGTGTTCAATTAATGAGTGATAAATTCAATTTACTATGCTATGACACAATACAGTGATATTATTATTGTTTTCAGCCAGGGGTCAGCACAAATTTTTTTTCTATGAAGTTTCAAATAGTAAACATATTAGTATTTTCAAGGCAAGAAGCACAAGAAAGGATATTAGTTGTTGAAATAACTTTACAGTAGTATGTTTTACAAATAAGCACTGTATTGTTTTCTCATTTTAAGTTAAATTCATAAAGAAATATTATTAAGTCTGCAGCAGAAGATAATTTTCACTATTATCTTTTGCTCTATTCAGCATTTGATAACAGTAATTTAGGGCTGTTATCACTTGGAAAATTTGATTCTTGCCTTGAGTCCAAAAACTCAGAATAAGTCTTTGCCAGTTTGAGGTCATCAATCTTCTATATGGTAGAACATGCAAGTACTTTTAACTTCAATTTCTGCCAAAAATTCACAGAACTGACTATGGCTAATTTCATGAAAGTAAATGATGTGCACTGTTGATACTTCTGCTTCAATAAACATGATGTATTAAAAAATTTCCTACAAAGTACTTGTATAATATAATGGAATAACCATAGATTTTAAACAGATTACATTTTATCAAACTAAATTTATCCTACTGAATTTTTTGTTGTTTGGCACATATTTTACCAATGGTTGTACCAAATACATATTAACAGATTCTTCTTGAGGTTGTACTGAATTTTTATTTTCTCAATTTCTTAGAAATTATTTGCACCTCTACTTTATCCACACACATTTTTCATACAGGCAATTCTTTAATTGCCTCAAACCTGTTTCTGTATTCAAATTTTTATAAGAGAATTTTTAGGGTTTCAGAAAAATCATGCAGAAAATTCAGAGTTCTTATATATGTCCCTCACCACATGCAATTTTTCCTATTATTAAAACTTTGTATGAGTGTGTAACATTGTAACAATTAATGAAACAATATTATTATAATTATACTATTAAGTATAGTCTGTAGTTTACATTTGAGTTCACTGTTTGGGTTGTACAGTCTTATTTTTAAATTGTATTAGTAACATATAGACCAACTAAAATTGTCCCTTTTAACCAAATTCAAATATATAATTAAAT
Source organism: Tolypeutes matacus (assembly GCA_026826555.1). NCBI lineage: Eukaryota > Metazoa > Chordata > Mammalia > Cingulata > Chlamyphoridae > Tolypeutes > Tolypeutes matacus. Next base: position 86,437 of record JAKSZT010054410.1, read on the forward strand.
TTGTGATATTTTGCTACCATCACCTTCAACCATTACCAAAACTTTTCCATCATCCCAAACAGAAACTCTGTACTAATATGTTCTTAAATTTTCATTTCCAATCCCTATCCCTGCCCCTGGTAAATTGTATTCTAGTTTGTTACTTTTTGAATTTGCTTATAGTAATTATTTCATATCAGTAAGATCATATTATATTTGTCCTTTTGTGTATGACTTCTTTCACTCAGCATGATGTCTTCAAGTTTCACCCATATTGTGGCATATATCAGAAGTACATTCCTTTTCTCATTCAATTGAGTTGATAATATAGATTTCTTCCTTCATTCTGTTAATATGGTATATTTCCTTATTTGATTTTCTTATGTTGAACCACCCTGGCATATCTAAGGTAAGCCTGACTTGATCATAGTGTGTAAATATTTTAATGTGCTGCTGGATTTAGTTTGCTAGTAGTTTGGGGAGAATTTTTTGCATGTATATTCATAAGGAACATTGGTCTGTAATTTTCTTTCCTTCTGGAATCATGATGTCTTTGGTATTAAGGAGATACTGGCCCTATAGAAAGAGTTAGGAAGTGTTTCTTCCTCTTCAGTTTTTTGAAGAATTTGAGTAGGATTGGTGTTAATTCTAGGAATGTTTGGTAAAATTCACTGATGAAGCCATCTGATTCCTGGCATTTCTTTTTTGGAAGGATTTTGATTATGAATTACATCTCTTTATTATTTATTCAACTTTGATCTGTTTCTTCTTGAGTCAGTGTAGGTAGTTTATGTATTTCTAGGAATTTGTCCATTTCATCAAAGTTTTCTAATTTGTTGCCATACTGTTTTTCTTATTATGTTATTATAATCCTTGTTTTTCTGTCGGACCATTGTTATTAATAATGTATTCCCTTTCATTTTTTAATTTGTTATTTTCATCTGATATCTTTTTTTTCTTTTTTTCTTTTTTTCTTTGTCAGGCTAGCTGATGGTTTGCCAATTTGCTTTTATCTTTTCAACGAATCTATTTTGGTTTTGTTGGTTCTATAATTTTTTAATTCCCTATTTCATTTATCTATATTCCAGTCTTTGTTATTTCTTCCTTCTGCTTGTTTTAGGTTTAGTTTGCACTTCTTTTCCTAGGTCCTCCAGTTGTGATGTTAGGTTTCTGAGTTTTTCATTTTTAATGTAAGCATTTAGAACTATAAATTTCTCTCAAACTGCCTTTTCTAAATCCCATAAGTTTCGGTATGCTGTGTTTTTTGTTTCTTTTGTCTCAAGATATTGCATAATTTCCTCTGTGATTTCTTCTTTGATCTATTGATTGTTTTAATCCATTTACTTTCCACGTGCTCGTGAATTTTCCAGTTCTCCTGTTATTGATTCCTAGCTTCATTCTGTTGTGGTTGGAGAAAATACTTGAAATGGTTTCAATACTGTTAAAATATTGAGACTTGTTTTGTAACTTAACATATGCTCTATCCTGGAGAATGATACATATGCAGTAAAGAAGAATGTGTATACTGCTGCTGTTCTGTGATGTGTTCTACTTATGTCTGTTAGGTCTAATTGGGTTATAATATCATTCAAGTCTTTTATTTTCTTATTGATATTCTGTCAAGATATTCTATCCATTGTCAGAAGGTCTTCTAAATTATACTCTCCTGCTATTAAAATAGACCCCTCTATTTCTCACTTCATCTCTGTCAATATTTGCTTCATATATTTTGGTGGCTCTGCTATGAGGTGCATATATATTTATAATTGTTATGCCTTCTTATTGAAATTACCCCTTTATCCATATATAGTGACCTTCTTCATCAATTGTAACAGTTTATGGCTTAAATTCTATTTCATTGGCATTAAGATAGCTACCCCATCTCTCTTTTGATTCCTATTTGTCTGGTATTTTTTCTCCCCATCCCTTCACTTTCAACCTAAAGTGTCCTGTTTGATCATTCTTTTTTCTTTCTGCTCTTCAGCCTGAATTATTTTAGTTGTCTTGTCTTCAAGTTCACTGAATCTTTCTTCTGCCAGCTCCGATCTTCTGTTGAAACCCTCTAGGGAATTTTTCATTTCATTTATAGTGGTCTTCACCTCCATTATTTCTGTTTGGTTCCTTTTATAATTTATATCTCTTTATTGAGATTCTCATGTTGCTATTCATCATTTTCCTCATATTCTTTATTTCTTTCTCCATATTTTCCTTTACCCCCTTGAGCAAATTGAAGATTGTTTTTTAAAAGATTTGTCTGGTATGTCCAAAGTCTGGAATTATTTGTGGATTGGTTCTGGAATTTTATGTGTTCTTTTGGATCATTTCCTATTTCTTTGTTCACCTGGTAATCTTTTGTTGCACACTGTATATTTTAATATTGTAAAATGTTAACTCTGGGATTTAGTCCCTGAGCTGTCAATTCATTAAGCTTATATCCAGATGGTGATATTAAAGAGACTTTCCTTGAAGTTAGCCAGAGCTAACAAAAAGAAACAAAGCAAAGAAAAAAACACCTTACATAGTCTTGCAAATCGGCTCTGAGTTGGCTGTTGCACTCCTTCAAATTATAGACCTCATATCAAGAAGATCAATTGGAAGCAAAAGTGAAGTGCAAGGTCTTCACCTTCATTTCTGAGCTTTGACTTGTCCTGGGCTTGTTCTTGCTTCTTTGTTGTCTTAGGATTTCCCCTATTTACAGGAATCCAAAATTCCCCTCTACTATTTGTGAAATAAACTCTTCTCCTACTCCAAGGTGCTCTATTGTATATCAAAAGATGGTAATACTATGCCTTATTCTGCTTTGACTTAATCATTTCTTATATTACTTTAGCTGACTGCAAGCTGCATCTGCCAGCAGGGCAAATTTCAGGGACGGTATGTCAGAAAGGGGTTTACTGCTTCAGTCTTTCAGGCTGCTACTTATTAGATTGGCACTGGCATGCAGTCATTGCCGTATGCATATAGGGACAGTGACAGAGACCCACAATGGTGGCACAGGCTGTGTCTCCACATGGTGCCTAGAGGGAATGAGAGGACCAAAATGAGTACCATGGGCATCTTTTACAGTTTTTAAAGCTACCTTTTCTTGAGTCATCACTCACACAGTTACTGCAACTCCTAATTGTTTTCTGGTATTTTAAGGAAGATGGATCAGTTATTTTTTTGCTAGTTCTTCAAAGTTTCTGTGGGTAAATGCACCTTAAAGCATCTTACCCTGCCATCTTGACTGAAAGTCTTAATCATGGTTTTGACTCTTGAAAAGAAAAACAACTGAGCAGTATTATTAATATATATTAAAAACTTTAAGAGCTAGAGAAAAACACTAAATCATTTGCCTAGTTTTTACTTGACAATTGATGTTGTCCCGATGTTCTCAGGTCTGTGAACAATTGTTCTCACCACAGGGATATTAGTATTGAACAAGCTTATTTTCTTTGGACATATTTCTACAATCAAGCATGATTTAATTAACTCACCAAGGGTAAATGGCTCACCTTGCTTGGCTAATATATAAATCATTCAGCATATTCTTCTGGTTGCAGCCTATTTTTCATTTTCTATTTTTGCCATGAAATAAGAACATCACTTATTTTCTTGATAAAACAATCTTTTGTGATAAGAAAATTTCTTTCACATTGTCGACTTTTTCTTCTCATTGCTTTCCCATGAGCTGAGAATATTGTGATGAATGCTTAGTTTGGTAATATAAACTATATTGCTTTATTTTAGCATAGCTTCTATGTTTTTGTATAATAAACACAAAGTTTTGCTATCTAATTCATTAACAAAATAATCAGCACTCCTCTGTCCCTTAAAATCACAACATTCTAAAAGTCCAGTTTACAATTCTTTTTTAATATTTATGTGATTTTTGGGCATTGGGAATACACTAAACAAATAAAATGTTGCTGTATGGTGATATGTATGTCATTTGAAATATTATTGATTTATAACTGTATCATCATGATTAGTAGTGCACTGAAGAGCTGTGAAAGTGATGAGAGAAATACATATAGTCTTTGCAATTATTCAGCCTTGCCAATGTAACATGAAAGTAGCCACAGATAATGACAATTAAATGAGCATGACTGAATTACAAAAATTTTATTTGTGGACACTGATATTTCAAAAGCACATAATTTTCATCATTCATACAATATTCTTCTTTTGATATTTTTCTTCTAGTTAAACAGTTATCTTTTAGAACAATTTAAAATGAGGAAAATAAAATTTTATTTATTCAATTCCTGAAATTCTTCATTTCTTTTTGTAGAATCAAGTTTCTGACTTATATCATATTAATTCTACGTGGCTTACTTCCTTGAACATTTCTTTTAACAGGCAATGAATTCCCTTATTTAACTTGGTCCTATCAGACTGTCTTTATATTTGGAGGATATTTTCATTGGGTATAGAATTCTGGGTTGACATTTTTTTCTTTCAATACTTCAAATATGTTACACCAAGATGTGGCAGCACCGGTAGACCTGGGAGTTGGTGTGAAATTTTAATTATTGTGACTTTGTAGTAAGATTTGAATTCAGGAAGTGTGAGGCCTCAAACAAGTTCTTCATTTGCAATATTAACTTGACTGATTGGGAACCCTTGAGTTTCCATGTAGATTTGAGTATTAGCTTTTCCATTTCTGAAATAAAAGCTGCTAGGATTTTGAAAGACATTCCCTTGAATCTGTAGATCACTTTGGATGATATTGACATCTTAATAATAGTAAGTCTTCATATTCATGAACAAAGGATGTCTTGCCATTTATTTAGGTCTACTTTAATTTCTTTCATCAGTGTTTCGTAGTCTTCATAGTACAAGTCCTTCATTTCCTTGATTAAATTTATTTCTAGGTATAGTATCCTTTTAGGGGCTACTGAAAATGGAATTCTTTTTCTAATTTTTCATTTCTGTTGTATAGAA